>VMDO01031592.1:0-19926 GCA_007922755.1 Pedetes capensis
CAAGTAAAGCATATATTTAAAATATACAGTAAAGCTACCAACTGTAATTCACCTGTGAGGCTTTTCCACTGGGAAAATTTACTCTCTCCTTCAAGTCAATATTTAAATGGGAAGGAAAAAAAGAGATTTTTGTAAGACTTAGATTTTACCTTATTTAAGAAATGGAGTTGGTCTTTAAAAATAAATATTATTAAAATCAAAGTGCCAATGAAACTGGAGTTTTTCTGAATTGTAAATATTATTTTTCCTAGTACTCTAATCTCATGCCTTAAACATTTAAAAGATTTTCAATATCAAAAGAAATCTCATTGATTCCTTTAGAACAGGATGGTCTTGAAAGATATTTTATAAATAGAATTAAGTATAAACGTTAAAAATGAGAGAAAAGAATAAACTTTTGCTACAACTAGTGAAATTAAACACTGTATATAAATTAATTCTATATAGTGATTTGGCTGGGATTTAGCTCAGTTGGTACAGCGCCACTCTGCAGTCTCTGAGGTCCCGAGTTCAATTCCCAGCACTATAAAAACGGGAGAAGGACCTGGCAATCCACTCCCAAGGCAATCCCCAAACCATCTGCCATTGAAAACCCTAAGAGGGTCGATATGACACGACTCGACAGCACCTGACAACAACAACAATAATAGTGATTTGAGGTATTGAGGCCAAAAACAGAAAAGTAGTAGTGTTTAGCTTTTGAAGAGAAAGGACAAAGCATAAATAAATATTTACTGCTGCTTTCCTTTCCAAAAAATCACTTTCTCAAAATTTTCAAGAATTAGTTCAAAAGGAGATATAGCATAACAAAGGAATATGATGGAGGAATAATAGTAAGGCTTTGGTATCAGAGGATAATAGACTCAAAGTATAATTTTCAAACTAGATGAGTGAGTTTAGGCAAGCTATTTGATGTATCATATATAAGATGGTGGCAATAATACTTGCCTGTCCAGAATTCAATGAGTTGATATACACTATAAAGTATTTAGTATAGTATCTAAAATGAAATTAGAGATTTTTACCTACTCCTTTCCTTTTCTTCACTTTAAGTGACATAAATAAGACTACAATAAACCTAAATCCTATTGCTGTGCTGCAAGTTCTCTACAGTGTAATAAAAATGTTTTAATATCAAAAAAATTTATCATTGCTTAAAAATGAAACTGGTTGTCTAACATCAAAGTAACTATATTTAACTGACAAACCTTATTTATTTATTTATTATTTATTGTAATACTAGGGGATTGAACCCAGGGCCTCACATATGCTAGGCAAGTGCTCTACCACTGACCTGCTCCTCCACCTCTTTTATATTTTTTATTAGAAACAAGGTCTTACTAACTTGTGCATGCTGCCTCTGGCCTTGGACTTGTGATCCCCCTCTCTCAGTCTCCTGAGTCACTACGATTACAGGTGTGTGCCATAGCACCCAGCTCAAAATTTTTTATTCTTGTGCTAAAGGATTATATGATATTCCATACCAATGGAGTACACTAAGGATAAAGGTCAAATACTTGGCAATATTCAATTTCAGTGGCCATTTTAAGCTTCTCAAATTAAATCAAATCTATGTTGACAAATCAAAACATTAAGAATTTTTGGTCATACTGGGTGCTGTGGTTCATGCCTATAATCCCAGTGATTCAGGAGAATCACAAATTTGAGGTCAGAGGCAGCATAACGTAGTGAGACCCTGTCTCAAGAAGAAAAACTGGTCTGGGGTGCAGCTCAGTGGTAGAGGACTTGCAAACTATGTGCGAGGCCCTGGATTCAACCCACAAATAGCAAAAAAAAAAAAAAAAGTAATAAAAAAGAATTTTGGGTCAACATCTGTAAGGAAATTTTATAATTGTTTAAGTTTTAGCCCGAATAGTGGTACATGCCTGTAATCCCAGCCATTTGGGAGGCAGAGGGAGGAAGATTGTAAATTCCAGGCCCAAGGCAGCTTGCATAACTTAGTGAGTCCCTGTCTCAAGATAAAAAATTAAAAGGGGGTTAGAGGGCGCAGCTCAGAGGTAGAGCACTTGTGAAGTATGCCTTTGAGTTCAGCCTTCTAGTATCACAAAAGAAAAAAACATTTCAGTTTTAAGTTATTCAAAACCAAACAAAAATGAAAAAGACAAGACACATTCTTACATTTTATGAAGAAAACATAAAAATAAATTGGTTCTGTTCTAGAACTTAAGACGAAATAAAAATATTAACTAAATCTATTAAGAGAATAGGTAGGGGCTTAAACCATAATTCTAAAAGTCAGCAACAAATTCCATCAGTGTTTATTCTTTAATATATAAAGGAAAATAAGGTGGAAATATTACTCCTGGCCTTGATTAACAAGGCAAATGAATTATAACACATTACTGCTTAGAAGAGAACTCCAAATTCTGTAACTCTTACTTCCTTACACCAAAACAGTGGTCAAGGGTCAAGTTACCAAGGGCTGAGATTCAACCCTATTTCAGTCCTCTGCTCTTTTATAATACATCACAATGCATTTTGAGGATTCTTAATAATGGTCATAAACATTGCTCTTTTGGCTTTTCTAGCATTTGATTAGCGCATTTGGTTTCCTATGTGAAGTTTGTAGGATATATTGTAACAAGAGGGCACATGGAATGCTCACTTGCACTCCTGCGGCTACCTACAAAACATATTTTACTTTGAAAGGAATAAAAACATATCTTAGACACATACCCACTAATGATCTCTAATAATAAAGTCTAGACCACCTGTCCAGAAAAAAACCTAAATATTTCACTTAACACAGTTACAGATAAAATTCTATTACATTTGAGTTGATCATAGGACTTTGCGAAATTTATTTAAGCCAAGGAGCTGTTAAAATATTCATACAACCTATAACAGAGGAAAAAGCAAAGTCAAGCTCTCCAATATATTTGTAGCAGTCACAATTTGTCTTTTTTCTATGATCATTGAAAGATTAAAAATCAGTGAATAGAAGTTAGTATTATATAAAACTATCCTGAAGTACAAACCACTTCACAGAAAATTTTTTTCAAAGAGTTCTCAGCTTTAACTTCTAACCAAATTTACATATATCCTAACCTACCATACATTTTCACTCTTTACCCTACTTTGACCCTCCTGATGACTTTTCTTTTTCCTTAAAACTCTTTACTCTTGTTTGCTTCTATGACTCTACTCTCAACTAATTGCCTGCTTTTTATTTTTTTAACACGAGCTAAAATTCCTAACCATCCCTCAATTGTTGGTGGGCCAAAGGGCTCATTTCCTATCCCACTTCTCTCCAATCACTTAAAAATATTTATTGAGAAGACACTATAGGCTAGGAACTCTTCTTCATCAGTGTGATATCAGGGAACAAGGTAGATGAAAAGCCCCTGTTTTGTTGAAGTGTTTATCATTTATAGAGCAGTCCAATGAAAACAATAAGTGTAAATACATAGGTAAGCCATATAGTATATTAGAAAGGTCTCAGTATTGTAGAAGATCAAGTAGGATAAATGGAATTCATTCCAATATATCTCCTTAGGCCTCCTATCTTGGTAAGGATATCATCATTCGCTTTGTCAGTCAAGTCAGATACCGCTTATTTCTCCCAAATATCACACTTTCTCTTATTCTTTAGATCTTACTTGTCATCAGGCCTTATTTATCTATACAAATAAGTCTAAAATTCTTCCATTCTCATTGCTGCTTCTTTGATTAAAAACATCAACAAATCGCAGTGACTCTGCAGTCAGACTATCAGGATTGAATCCTGTCTCCACCACTGACTTGCTATCTGATTTTCATCTTAACTACCTAAATCGTAGTTTGCAATCCTTTTGGGTTGCTTTTGGCTAAATAAGTGTTTCTGGAAGTATTCCTGCTCAAAAGATATTATCATTATCAATGTTGACATCAGAATTACCACCAGTAGTAGCAGTATGATTAAATCCTAAAAGACCTCCTAACTGGATTCTCTTTTTCTACCCTTATTCTTCTGTAATCTTTTCCAATACTTCCAGTTCAAGCAATCTCTGAAATTCACAGATCTGAACACAACAAGGATTCTAAGCAGCTTCTCATTATCTTTCCCATAAAGGCAAATTCCTTAGCATAACCAAAAATTTATTTTCTTTTTGTGTGTATTTTTCACCTTCAGCATTTTTTCTTATAATTTAAACTGTTAAAACATCATCACCAAGGCAATCTAGCCTGGAAGCTAAATTTTTCTGTGAAAAAAAATCTTCAAAACAACAACCTTGATTTCCTTTTTCAATTTACAAAAGTCTTAATAGATAATTTTAAAGTTATCATAAGTTATCTTCTTTTTAAAAATATTCATTTTATTTCCATGGTCAAAATGTCAATGGTCTTGATTTAACTGGACACCACACTATGGCATAACATAAAATGTGCATTAAGAAAAGATCTTCGTCTTATTTTTGTTGTATTGTCTCTTCCTATGAAATAAAGACAAAACACCATCGACTGACTCCATGGGTTGCTATATGTGTGTTTTTGTATATGTGTATGCACGTGTGATTCTGTTATGTGTCAGTAAACTGATTATTTGCCAAGAATACTATATTAGATGATAAAAATAATGCCAAAAATAATATAATATATTCCCAGAGACTACTACACTGTTAAATGCCACTTCTGTGACTTTTATAAACACTAATATCTGTCATTGGGGTTGGGGTTTAGCTCAGTTGGTAGAGTGGTGCTCTGAGCTGAGGCCTGGGTTTGATCCCCAGCACCACAAAAATGGGAGAAGGACCTGACAGCCCACTCTCAAGACAATCCCAAAACAATAAGCCATTGAAAATCCTATGAATAGCAGAGAAGCACTACATGGTGTCACACATGGCAGTATTGGGGAATGTTTGGTTTTGTTGTACATAGGGTCACTATGAGTCAGACCAGACTCAAAGGCACCTAACAAAAACAATGTCTGCCATTAAGAAGTAAAATTATTCTCTAACCACCCTCTCTATGTAATATTAGAGCAAAAAGAAAATATCATGGTATTTAGTAAATACAAATATGAAGGCTGAGCAAATGTATAATTATGGGGCAGGTGATAGTAAAAGAAGTTATAACTAAAATCAATATATTCTTTAAGTTTTCTGAATACTGAGAAGCCTTCAAAAACAAGTATTTTGTATTACTTGATGATTAATCCATATCTAACTTTGTCACTACTGGTAATAATATTTAAAATGTGCATATATATATATATATATATGTATGTGTGTGTGTGTGTGTATATATATATATATACACTTTTTTTTTCCGGTACTGGGGGTTCAACCCAGGGCCTTGAGCTTGCATGCTCTGCAAGTGCTCGACCACTGAGCTGCGCCCACAGCCCATTTTTTCTTTTTGAGACAGGGTCTCGCTACAAAGACTGCCTCTGGTCTCGAACTTGCGATCCTCCTGCCTCCGCCTCCCAAGCCACTGGGATTACAGGTATGCACCACTGCGCCCAGCTAGAATGTATATTTTTTAAAATGGAATTAAACAATTGGTCAACATGGTTTGCATAATTATAATTAAATTTTAATAATGTGATGACAAAAAATATGCCTTCCATTAATAATTATCAAAAAGCTAGTAATGTATTACTTAGTGTCCAGATTTGCATTTAGTATCACCACTCCATTTCATGTTTTAATATATATAAATTTAGCCAATATAAAACTAAGAAAAGTTATCTTAACTTTTCCTTTAAAAATTAAAAATTATACTTTTAATATAAGGCCTCGTGTTTTTAAAAAGCCAAAATGAAACACTGACCTGTGTGTGTGTGTGTGTGTGTGTGTGTGTGTGTGTGTGTGTGTGTGTGTACATGCATGTATTCAAGAAAGAATTCTGGTAAAACTGTGTATTATCATAGTTTCTTATGAAAGACAAAGAATATTTTCAAATTTGATTATTCAACCACTATATCATAGTGGATACTGAAAGTAGAGAGATTATTCAGTCTTTTTCTAAAATAAAAAGTATAATCTTGTTTGCCATTTCAATGCTTAAACATATAAAATTTTAATCTAATCTTTTGAATTTCATATTATAAAAACTTTTATGCTATCTTATGTGTTCCAAGACAAATATATAAAGCAAGGATAGAGAGACAAGCAATGCATGCTATGACAGTGTCAGTGTCTACTTACCTATTTAAAAGGGTATAGAAACCCAATTGTCACTTCATTAAAGATGACTAATTAATAAAAAGAATAAAGAAAATCAGGAGACAATTGATACCAAAATTTTGTTATGATAGCCAGTGACTTATAAAGCAGCAAAGATATTTCTGTGCTTGTCAAAGATAAATTGATGCTACTTATCTGAATATAAGGGCTGGGATTTAGCTCAGTGGGTAAAGTGCTGCGCTGCAGTCTCTGAGGCCCCGAGTTCAATTCCCAGCACCGCAAAAATGGGAGCAGGGCCTGGCAATCCACTCCCAAGGTAATCCCGAAGCACTCAGCCATTGAAAACCCTATGAGGGTCACTATGAGTTGGATACCGACTTGATAGCACCTAACAACAATCTGAATATAAAAATTTATATTTATAAAATATTAATATCTATTTGATTATGTCACTATACTGTGATGAATCATAATTTGACATTTGTTATTTTGTACTCTTCTATTTGTTCAATCCCTTCCCAAGAAAATGTGAAGCAATGTTACGTTCTAACTAGTGCCTGAGGAGGAATTAGTTATGAAGCATTTGGAAGATTGTACCTGTCCAACCAAGCAAGCAGACTCTTAGCTGCTCCAATCAGATCCACAACTGAGGTCAGAAAGTCGTTTGGCAATTTCCGGCTGGTCCTCCCATCATAATGGCCACTCCTTCTCCTTCCTGTTATAAAGTTCTGTAGATTTTTGGCAGATGCATTCAACTTGTGAGAAAGGGTTTTTAGATTTTCTGTTTCCAAGCCATAATTCTGAATTATAAAAAAAAGAAAAAGAGAGATAACATGCTTAAAGTTAATATTTTCTTTTTCCTTTCAGCCTGGGAGGTTGAACCCAGGGCCTCCTACATGCTAAGCAAGTGCTCCACCGCTGAGCCAAATCCCTAGTACCTTTTTATGATTTTATTAAATTTATTTTTTATTTTGCGATACTGAGGGTTGAACCCAGCCTCGTGCTTGCATACTTTGCAAGTGCCGTACCACTGAGCTGCACCTCCAGCCCATTTTTTACTTTTTGAGACAGGGTCTTGCTAAATTACACAGACTGCCTCTGGTCTTGAACTTGCAATCCTCCTGTCTCTGCCTCCCGACTCACTGGCATTACAGGTGTGTGCCACCGCACCTGGCTCCCTTTTTAATTTTTATTTTGAGACAGGGTCTTGCTAATTTGCACAGGACGTCTCTGGCCTCAAACTCGCAATCCTCCTGCTTTGGCCTCACAAGTTGCTTGGATTTTAGGAGTATGTAATAGCAACCAGCTCAGTATTTTTCTTATTCATCAAATATTTATGGAGTACTTTCCTATGCACAGGCAAGGAGACTAGTGCTAAAAATGAGTAAAACAAGATTCTTGGCCTAGTGGAGCCTATAATAAAGTGAAGATTTAAGGAGATGTTGAGAAAGAAAGTATAATAAATATGCTATGTACTAACATGAATACACAGGACATTATATCTTGGAACTATAGCACCCAAGACAGCAAGATGGTACAGAGTCATGAGTTTATTTTTAAAAACAAAAACCTAAGCTTATTTACCTGTGAAATTATTTAATATAAACAATTACTATTTTACTATCTATTCAATTAGTTTATGCATGGTCATGAATATGGAGACTAGGAAAACTGCTTCCTCAAAGCTAGGAAAATAAGCATAATACAACAATAAAATGCAAAAGCAAGAAATAAATTATATATATTTGAACCCAGGGCCTCATCCATACTTTGCAAGTGCTCTACCACTAAGCTGCACCCCATCCCCCTTTAAATTTTTTTTTTATCTTGAGATAAGTTCTTGTTAAATTGCACAGGCTGCCTCTAGCCTTGAACCTGCAATCCTCCTGCCTCCGCCTCCTAAGTCACTAAGATTGCAGGCTTGAGCTACCATGCCTGGCTATAATGACACTTAAGAAGTTTCTCTTATAATATGTGTCAGGAAAACCTCAACTTTCTCAGGGAAACTAATTCATTTTCTCCTTTTAATAGTATAAATCATGAAACTATACCTATTTTTGTCATGGGTGCATTAGCTTACAGTCAAAATGTGAAACATACCCAAAGCAATCATTGTGACTTTTTGGTAAGTTTATCTGTTTTCTTCTTTTCTTGTTCTCACTTTTCAATTTCTAGGAATATTTATTAATTTACTAAATATTCTGTCTATATATCATTGTAGAAATGGGTTATATGAATAAATAGAAATAATAAGCCTTTTTACCATTTTCAAATAGGAGAGGATTGTAGGAATCCTTCAAATGAACTTAGGGAAAGTTTTTATAAGTTATAGTTAAAATTTAAAGTAGCTTATTCTGAGTTGTAAAACACCCCTAAAAAGGCTAGTTAATAAGATCAAAGGATGATCTTCCTCAAATCTCTTAGTGGCATGTATATTATTGGTGCATGTAATATTAAAATATTTGTTGTTTTTGTTAGGTGCCGTCGAGTCAGTATCTGACTCATAGCGACCTTCTGTACAACAGGGGAAACACTATTGTCAGTGCTTCTCTGTATATAGAAAATCATAAAAACTAAAGAATATTAGAATTTACTTGGGTCTGAGAAGCTGTTTGACTTACATTCCTTTCACAATTAAGGAAACTGAGTCACAAGGAGATTTTTTTTATGGTTTGCTTAGAGAGCTCAGTATGTAGACCAGACAGAGTTTAGAAAGGGACTTTAAGTCACCCAGCCACCTTTGAGGAGATGCTGCTACCACATTCTTTAGGATTAATATTGTATTCCTGTTCTAAGAACGGCTGTTGTTGTTGTTAGGTGCCATCTAGTAGGTCTGATTCATAGTGACTCTATGAATAAGAGACAAAACACTCCCCAACACTGTGTCTTCCTCGGCACTATTGTTAGTTTTTTTCTGCTATTCATAGGGTTTTCAATGGCTGATTGTTTTTCAGGAGTGGGCTGCCTGGTTCTTTTCTCAAGACTACAGCACCTCATATTCCCAGGCAGTCTCCCATCCAAGGACCAGCCAGACTCAACCCTGCTTAGCTTCTGAGATCTGATGGGATGGGTGCCAAGGTGGTAGAGCTACAGGCCTAACAAGGGTAGCAACAACAAGTGAAGCAAAGTGCAAGACAAAGAGTGAAAAAAGAAAGCAAAAAGTACAATAAATTTACTGTCTTATTAAGTCAACAACCACTAGGTATATAATTTATATAAAATTTAATAAATTATTTTTTATAGTAATTTGAGAAAAGAGAACTTATCCTAGAAAAAAAAGAGAAGACAGGAAGGCTTTAATAGATAAACAATAAGTACCAAATTATGTTATCTATGTTACCACTAAAAATGTCATGGTGATAAAAGTCTGATTGCTCTTTGCTGGGAATTTATACTTTTATTAAAAGAATATTCTTCCTTGGAGTCATAGATAAGGTGTTTTTTTTTTTTCTTTTGAATTTTTTTTTCAGTTCTTGGGCATTCAACTTGGCCTCACATATACTTTGCAAGTGCTCTACCACTGGGCTGCACCCCCAGATCATTTTCTATTTTTTGAGACAGGGTCTCCCTAAGGTATGTTGACTGCCTCTGCCTCAGACTCACAAATTGCTGGGATGACAGGCATGTGCCACCACAAAAGGCTTCTGCCTTTTGATCTTTTATTAGTTCAAAAAGCTTGCTTTTTAATTTAGCTTTCTGACTCTGTGTATGTGCCTTGAACACTTTCACAATTTTCTGCTGCTCAATAAGAAAAGCAGGCTTGATTCTGTCAGAGAGATATTTAGTACAACATAGAACCACCAAGGGCCCTGCTGACATGTTTTTTGTTGCTGTGCTTTTGTTTTAGACACTCTGTTAAGATCTTTATGTCTCACAGTATCAATCCCATAAAGTCTGCATACACTACATGCAGATTTTGGTGTTTACCCAATCTTTTTTGTATAAAGGTAAACAATTCTATTACCAGGGGTTCAGGACAGCCTAGTAGTGTTGGAAGCTACATTGCAGGAAAGCTTTTGACTGTATGCCCAGTGCTGAAGCATTCTGAGTATCTCTAGACTTCAACCTCAGAAGAGGTCATAGATTTGTTTTTTTAAAAAAGCATACTATATTAGATATTCACTACTTAATTTGAATTATAATGTTCTCTCCATTTAAAAGATTTGGCTTATTTAAATAACATTCTATGCAAATTCTGTTGCATCCGAGCATAAATTATTTGTGAAACATTTGGGAGGTTTTATCCAGCCTGTTACTGTATTAAGAAGGAAATCCTCTTTTAAGTTTATAAAACATATTCTCTAATGCCAAGATAGGAAAAATTTATAACTCTATCAACTAATTGTGATACTTCTAAAGTGCTTAAATACATGAAGTGCTTAAAAATATTTTTATGTTTTCCTTGTGTTACAGAATTTTCCCTGAAGTACACAGAATTCATTTTTTCATTTTTTTGTGTTAATGATTCTAAGAAGGAAATATCTGTTTACAAATTATAACAATTCCTTAGCAACATTCAAATTATAATAGTTTACTAGAGAGAAACCTAATCAATGAACTTGGTAACTCAACTTTCATTCTGTTGTAGCCATTAGCCTCCATAAAAGATTACAATGGATTTCCCTCTATAACATTAGTATCTCAACTTAGTAGAAAATTTAAAAATAATTTTAAAGTAATATACTACTAATCTTATAAAGAAAATCTGAAAGCAAAGTAAAAACACTTTGAAGTCTTCAAAATTTAAGCTACTAAAATTATGTTAATTCAAGAATTAGTGAATAGAAAGATCTTCTGGATGAAACCAAAAGTATATACTCTGAGGTGTCCTACTTTGGAAACCTCCTATACAAATATCCTGTATGAAACAGAGGTGAAAAATTGAAAGGACGGAGGAATACAGTGATAGGAGACTAAAGATATGTAACAGCATATGGAGAGGGAAATCCTTAAAATTTGTCCTAGAACTAGACACATAGCTCATTGGTAGAACCCTTTCATAGAATGCATAAGGTTCTCAGTTTGACTCCCAAACTCAGCAAACAAACCAAAATCAAAATAACAACAAAACACGTGTCTTAGTTAACAAATATAACTAGTTATACTTATAATCCAAAAACAATTTTTCAAATGCTGGAAGAGCCAAGTGTGATGGCACATGTCTATAGTACCAGAACTTGGGAGTCTCAGGCATGAGGTTCATGAGTTCAAGGCTAGCCTGGGCTATGCAGGGATTTCTAGGCCAGCCTGGGCTATGTAATGAGACTTTGTCTCAAACAACAACAACACAGGAATAGGTTAGAAGCTCATCTGTATGTAACAGTGTCTACGCACTACTATTTTAACAAAAGAGATAATTTCTCCACTTAATGTTTAGCATCATAATTCTTAAGTTTAAATAGCCGCAATTACTGCCAACAGAGATACTTTCTTTCTACTTCTTTCATGAAAGTGGATGCCTTCTAGGGACTTGCTGAATCTCTAGTAAATCATATTCTCTTGTCTACCATTTAAAGAATTAACAGGTAAATGATGTACTCTTTTGCTTTTGGCGAGGAGTATGGAGATGAGAAGTACTGCTTTAACTTTTAAAAGATGCATATTAAAAAAGTAAAAATGGGCTTGGGGTTTGGCTCAGTGGTTGAGCACTTGAAAAACTCATTCATGAGGCCCTGGGTTCAACTCCCCAGTACTGAAAAAAAAATGCCGGTTTATTCATTAGCATTTGGTTTTTGCTTGATATGCAAAAGAAAAGCAGGTACTACTACTGGTATAGAAAGAAATTCCCTAAGAAAATAAAAATTTGGACTTGAAATGTACTTAGCTGCCTTCTTTATCCTGTTTATTATCTATGTGTTCATACACTTGGCCACTAACATGTGCTAATCATGATTCAGAACTGATTCAACATAATGAACTGGCCCTGAGTTCACACTGGTCTTCTTCAATTCTATGCATGTAAAAGCTTATAGTATCAAAGACGTAAATGAACACATTTAACATTTTAGCAAATAAAGCTGCCTGAATCTTCACTAGTGACAAATTCTCACGAAATACTTAACTAAAATATCAGTATTGGCACCATATATTTTACAATGTCTATGCCATTTTGTTCCGACTTCTTAATTTGAACACATCACATTGCAGGTGTTTAGGTTTTATAATACTTCGCTTTATAAATATGAGTGAGTCCTAAAAGCCTTGCTGAAATGAATTATTTTAGAAAATAAATTATTTTGAAATGAATAAACCAAGCAAACATGTTGCAGTGAAACAAATCCTAGCAATTACAATCATGAAAAGTTTTATGCAAAATGCCTTTTGTATGAAAAGTATAAGAAGAATGAGATGAAAACTGCTCTTATCCTGTCATAAATGATTCACTTACAGTTCCCAATAAAAGACATATTGTCAGAACACAAATCAAGGACTATATGTGAAACTATACATATTTTATTTACGGTTTTTACTCTTTTAGTTAATATTCTTTGTTCTCTAAGCATACTAAATGACAGCATAATAGCTTGAAAGAGTTAATACACCTACAAATCATGAACAGCTTATTGCTTTCTGGAATAGCACAGTGGAAACAATATAGTTCATGCTTAATAAATATATGTTGCATGAGTGAACAAATGACTAAATAAGCCTTTGATTTTATCAGCTGCCTTAACATTTATTCCCCATCAGGACTAACTTCAAGACAAGGCAGATGATAATATAGCATAGCCTAAAAAAAACTGTAATTTTTCTTTCTTCCATAAACTAAGAACAGAATTTTCAGAGTCAAAGACTGTGTAGGCAAGAAGGAAATTACAGTTTTCCATGTGCTAAGCACTATACAGAAAGCTGAAGAAAAAACCCCTACCAATTAGACAAAGATACTTTCCTTGGAGGAGCCCAATGTGAGTCAGAAGACCACAGAATCTCAGCAAAGCACTACAATATGATACAAAGTGTATAAGGTCTTCTCATCACTTCCCACTCTGCACCAGCCAAATCAATATTTTCATTTTCCTTTGAGCACTCTATACTATTTCATAGTTCTGTCTTCACACATGCAATTTCTTCTGCCTAAATAACTTTTCCCCAACATTTCTGCCCAGCCAACATCTACTCATCCTTCAAGAACAATGTAAATCCCACCTATACTTTCTGAATCTCACAGCAGAGTGTCTCACAATTCTTCTCTGGCATTTTTTAAATCCTACTGTCTTTTAGGGTCACTATGAGTCGGATAGCCTGCAGCAGTAGCCCTGTGGCATCTGATCCCATCAGATCTCAGAAGCTAAGCAGGGTCAGGCCTGGTTAGTACCTGGATGGGAGACTGCCTGGGAACACCAGAAGCCGTAGGCTTGGGAGAAGGACCTGGCAACCCCCTCCCAAAAATCAATCTGCCATTGAAAACCCTATGAACAGCAGAGAAGCACTGACAATAGTGTTTCCCCTGTTGTACAGATGGTCGCTATGAGTCGGATAGTGACTCGATGGTACCTAACAACAACAACAACAACATGAGTTGGATACTGACTCGACAGCACCTAACAACAACAACTGTCTTTTAACAACTTTTGTCTTCCTTAAAGGACTGTATGCATCTTATGAGTACCACCTATTCTTTTCCATCTTTGCATTCCCATTGGTGGCATTGTTTGAGCATGAATTTATAATTGTTGAAAGAAAAAATAAACACTGTATACATCAGGAAAAATGGATAGGTCAGTAGAAATCAGGATATTAGTTCCTCATTCCCAACAGTACAACTCCTGCTCTAGAAAACTCAATTTTCTGATGGAGCATCTTACCTCTTGATTTTATAATGGTATACAGAAGTTAAGCATAGTTCTCTGCTCAGAAATTTGCTTTATATTCATTAGAAAACATCTGTTGCATAAACTAGAAAATATCTGTACTTCTTATTTGCTTATGTGTAGCCATTACAAAACAGTGAAAATGAAATTAAGCATCTGACCTCTTTGGAATATGTGACTAATTGACTGCTGAATAAATACAGAAAACCAAAGGAATTTAGTGTTTTGATTTACTTTTTCCTGGATTAACTTCCAGAATATCTCAATCACATAATGAAGAATTGAAATGATGGTGCTTCAGCCCTGAACTGTAGAGGGATGAATGCTCAGAATATAAAGGGATTTACCACAGCTCAATGACTCAAACTTAAATGATCTATACATATATCTCTGATACAGTGCTTGTAAGTAGGTTTAGTTCTGGAGACTCCTGTAAATGAGCCAAATTCCAAAGCCTATGTGTCTAGACTGTATATAACAATGATAATCATAAATCTTTTCTATCCTCAAGCAGGAAGTGTGAGAGCCTGTAGCACACAGGATCCCTGCTTATCAGACATTCACCTGGCAGTTCAAACTCTAAAATATCCAATTATTACTGTTATATAAGATATGGCAAACAGGGAACTGCTAAATCATGCACCCATCGCCAGTCACATCTTCAGGGCCACTATGACTTGAATTTGGAGACTAGCATACTAAAAAAAAAAAAAACCAAAAAACAAAAAACAAAAAATGTAGGCCCTTACTATCTCTTATTTCAGGCATGATTTCTGTAACCTGACTCGGAGTGCAAGTACATATTCTGGTCTGAGTTTAATTATCTCAGGAATAGGGCAATAAAAAGATCCCCAAACTTATCATGTGGAAAACATGACCAGACTCCTACATGGCTACTTTCAAAAAGTACTAATCAAGAATCAGCTATTACTAGGCATTTGTATTATGCATTAGGTAGTCAATAAGCATAGTCACTTTTCTCAGATACCTTACAGGTTAGCAGAAGAAAAAGACATTAACATGAAAAGCACCCATAAACATATAATTTAAAAATAACAGGAAGGTGAAGGGAGAAAACAGCAGAGGGGGTGAAGAGGGCTTATTTCAAACCAAGCCAGAGTGAGGAAGTAATCAAGGAACATCTCTGAGAAAATGACAGTGAAGGGAAGATTGAAATGCAAGTGGGAGGTGTTATCAATCTCATTTCATATTCCAAAGAAGACTTCTTTGGAAAGTATTTTTAGTCAGGTCCTTTTCCTTGCCTATCTTATTAGCTTGTAGTAAAATTTGATGATATTATTGATGTTCCTTTTATTTTTATAGGCAGACTTCTCTTCTGCCTTCTTTTTAAGGCAGACTTCTCTGCTATTGTAACAGCTCTTCTAAAGTTGTCTTCATGCTTTCTTGGTCACTATGAGCCACCTCCTCCTTCCTAACCAAGTGTCAAGTTGTATCCTTTGTCTTTATATACTATAGAATCTCCCTTGGTGAGCTCTTCTCTTTTCTATGAATTTAATCCTTATATTTTGGAGATTCCAAGATCTGTACTTTAAGAAACTTTTAAGCTTCAAAATTCATATGTTCAAGTGTCTGATGACTATCCTTTCCTTTATATCCCAGAGATACTTCAAATTCAATAAATCCAAAATTCAATTATGTTTCTGCTAATCTATTCCTGCTACTATTGCCTACCTTCATTATTGTCAAATCATCTAGTCTATCTTTATAGTTAGAAAAGATGGATAATTTCTTCTTTATTTCACCCCTCACACTCACCAGACCTTCTCTATTCCTGTTGCACATCCTAAATTCAGGTATCCATTCATTGCTTATATAGATTTCAAATAATTCTCAATTATTCTCCTTGTCTTTAGTATAAACTAAATCCCATCCTTTTTCACTACCAGGAGTTACTATTTTAATGCACATATTCAATCATCCTTCGGTGGTTCTCCAATGTCCATACTAGGAAGCAAAAATAAAGCACTTTACAGTCTGCTTCCATTCTATCTTTTAAATTCTAATATCCTGCCACTGCCTCCAATCAATTTTTGTCATCCCAAATACCTACCATTTTTAAAACTCATTACACATGCTTTTTATCCTATGTGCCCGTGTATGTGTTGTTTTATATATCTGGAATGTCTTTCCTTCTCTTTCTGAACCTACTAATAAACACATGCTTGTTCTCTCCTAGGCTGCTTAAATACCACCTCTTTGGCAATATGTAGCCATCTATCTTAATGAAAGGGCTGGGATTTAGCTCAGTTGGTAGAGCGCTGCTCTGCAGTCTCTGAGGTCCCGGGGTCGATTCCCAGCACCACAAAAATGGGAGAAGGACTTGGCAATCCCGAAACAATTGGCCATGGAAAACCCTATGAGGGTCGCTATGAGTCTGACAGCTCGATGGCACCTAACAACAACAACATCTTAATGAAAACCAGTTGTTTTTTCTTCTATGTTCCCATAAAATGTAGCTCATATTCCTTTTAATAATTACAATATTAGGATTATTTGCTTGCCATTCTCCCTAACTAAACTTTTCAAGAGGGCAGGATCTAGGGCTTATTTCCATCGGACTACACAGTGCTAAGTGTATTAGTTAATTTTTGACTTGAATTGTGTTGCATTACCCACTCGTTTCTTATTTTTGCTTTGATTACTTTAATCATTTTTATTGGAAATTTTTAATGTACAACTTAATGTGTTTCATGCATTTCATTGTGACATTTTCATATATGTGTTTCATTGTACATTGCACATATAACTTCCCCCTTACCCTCTTGTGCCCCTACTCCCTCACCTCCCACCCCCCCACCAATGGACTCCTTTCTACTTGCATGTCTTTTGTGGGAATATTTTTCTATACCTGTGCATACCTATTATGATTTACATCCAAACTTTTTTCTATAGTGAGCTATCTTTTTACATTGTCAGCAGTATTACATGAATAATCTAGGCCATTTGAATTATTGCCACCCTCCGGTATTGTTGGTATTATTATAATTATTTCCTGAAGGGACAATTTAAGAAGCACAAAGAAGGAGGGGGTGATCTAGCAAAAGGAAGCGATGATGGGAGAAGACAGGAGGAGGAGAAGGGCCAAGGAGGAATGAGGAATTAGAGAGAGAGCGACCTCAAAGTAAACAGCCCAAATGTAATAGTTTGGGGAAAAATTATAATAATACCCACTCATTTCTTATTAGTCGTGATCATGTCAATAATAGTTACTGTTTAGTGAATGTGTCATATATGCCAGGCATAGAATTAGGCACTGTATAAACACAATTTTGTTCATTTGCCATACTTCCACCAGGAGGTAGTTATTGTATCCACCATAAATAAATAAGTAGGGCTACAGTGAAATTACTTTCCAAAGGTGTCAGTAATTGACTGAGCCAATATTCAAACCCATGTTATCAAATTACATACTTCATATTTTTTCTCTGAGTAGCCCTAGTCCCCTCCACTACAAATACAAAGAATATGAAACTAACCAGGTTAGTATTAAATAGTAAAACCTAAAAAAATATCTGTTGTTCTCAGAATGTCTAACATACTATCAGAATCTCAGAAGAGGCTTATTTTGACATTGATTTTTCTTATCTAACTATGCATTGCTCTTTAACAAATGAAAGTAACCATATAATGTACAATATTTAATTTTCATCATATGCATATAAAGGACACTCAACCTGATTACTTAAAAAACTTTTCTAAAATAAGATTACCTAGTATTTCTGATACTAAGTCAAAAATTTAGAAGAAATTAGACTTTATACCTGACTGCATACAATTGTGTTTCTAAAACACTGCTGTGAACCTTCCTGGGTGAATTCTAACTTAAATATTTCAAGTGAATAAATGTAATATCATCAGTTAAGCTATAATCTTCTAAGTCACTTAGCACTAATAAATTCAAGAAAGTAGAAAAATATCACATCTGATTGGTTAAAAATTAGGAGATATTTTTTCCTACTTGCATTTAAATTATTAAAAGAATAGCAGGAAAAAGAGGAAAGGAATAAAAGAAAAAAGAGAAAAGGAAAGAGGGTCTCCCTTTCCACCACTTTCATGTCCTTACCAGTGCACACAGAAGGTCAACTGCTTCCAAGATTAGTTCCTGATGGCCAATGCGACTCACTCCCAGATCTTCTAGCTCCTGATGTGTAATCCGTAGCAACTGGTCTCCACTGATCTTCTCCCTCTCAAAGTTCTTAATATACTGCTGCAAACAGTCATCAAGACCTACAAAATGAAAATATGAAAGACCAGAATGGAAACATTGTTTGAGCCAAACAAATTGGTGGGCAGGTGAAATTAGGTCCATTCTGATTTTGGACTAGTCCAATCATCCACCTTTTCTCAATCTACATATGAGCTGTAGCCAAAAAAACCTCTTCATCATATTTCCAGTTGTTAGATTCCTATTTGGATATTCTTAGCAATTAGAGAAAATCTTGACCTCTCTTTTCAGCAGTTCTCCTAGCAGAACAAGTTATCAGAATGATAGATCATATAGTGTGAGAACATGCAGGTTCCCCTACTTTCAGAGTTATCTGCCTCATGCTTTGTTTCTTTTTTAACTCCATTTCAGAGAGAAAGGCCTCTTGCTTCTTACACAAGGGTAATTAATATATCTTCCTGTACTCTAGAATCCCATCTTCCACCACCTTAACACTACTTCAATAACTTAAAAATTAAATACTTTCTTCATTTCAGCCAATTCTTATTCACTGACTCTTCTATATTCAAATCTCTGCCATTTAAAAAAAAACTTTGATTTCTATGATTCTGGGTTCTCCATCTGTGATCCTCTTCAAACCCAAGTCCCAATTTTTTTTGTTCATCTGCAATGCAGTGCACTAATAGACAAATTATCATTTGGATTTTACCCAAGTCCAAAAATAGACACCAACATTAGATTTTATACTCTTGAAAATATATTTTTCAAGATTAGCCAGAGCAATTTATAATTGATTGGTCAGGATACAGATTAAGTTAGCTTCAATCACCTATGAAAGTCCTGGGCAAAAATGATAAACTAGACTAATTTAACTCTCTAGAATTTTAGATAAGGAATGCCAAGAAAATGATGCAATTAACACAACTAAGTGGTGGTATTGATTACATTGAGGCCACAATAGACTATATTCTAACTAAATTGTAAGCGAGTAGAAATTATAAGCGAGTAGAGAAAAAAGCCCCCACACATCTGTCAGTTTGCCGCACTGTGGGGGCTTGCATGTTGCAATGAGGCTGAGAGCTCTGCTACTGTAAGCTCGGATGTGAGCAAGGTTACCCATGGTGGACAGGTTTTCAGCTGAGCTTCCAGACTAAGACAGACTAGGGAATAGGACCTGGCGAGCCACTCCCGAAACAACTAGCCATTGAAAACCCTATGGACAGCAAAGAAACACTGTCAGATATAGTGCCGGAAAATGAGGCCCCCAGGTTGGAAGGCACTCAAAAGACTACTGGGGAAGAGTTGCCTCCTCCAAGGAGAGTCTACCATGAAGACGGAAATGGAGTAAAGCCCCAGGGTGCTCAACTTGCTGATGTGGCATGACTCAAAATGAGGAGAAACAACTGTAAACATCCATTAATAATTGGAACATGGAAAGTACGTAGTATGAATCTAGGCAAATTAGAAACAGTTAAAAGAGAAATGGAGCGCATAAACATTGACATTCTAGGCATCAGTGAGCTAAAATGGACCGGCATAGACCATTTTGAGTCAGACAATCATATGGTCTGCTATGCTGGGAATGATAAACGAAAGAGAAATGGGTTGCATTCATCATCAAAAAAGACATTTCAAGATCTGTCCTGAAATACAATGTTGTCAGTGATAGAATAATATCCATACGCCTACAAGGAAGGCCAGTTAATATGACTATTATTCAAATTTATGCACCCACCACTAAGGCCACAAATGAAGAAAGGGAAGACTTCTATCAGCTTCTGCAATCTGAAATAGATCAAAC
>VMDO01031593.1:0-19924 GCA_007922755.1 Pedetes capensis
TTATATTTGCGATTCTCAATAAACATTTGCACTTTGTTCTTTAAATTTAGGGAGTTCTTGTAACGCCCTACAATTAAGAAAGGGTACTAGAGTCTGAATCTTCTCTCTATCACTTTTTTTCCATTTTTAAACATCGCCTTTTCTGTCTGCTATAATTTACTTTGCATTGTCAATATTGATATAATTAACATCATCTAAGTTCTTATCTGTAGTCATTATTAAACATTTCACTGTCTTTCTGTAGATATATTCTAATCACCAATAAACATTTTGTATGATGCCACAGTTGTATAATTATTATTCAAAATAGAGGCAAGTAATGTGGTAGAATTGTATTTCCTTTCCTAAGGGTGCAATATTATAATGTCCGTGCTACTCTAAGGAGCATATTAATCCTGCTTTAAATGAAGGTAATTTACCCCTTGAAATTTGAAATATTGTTCTGAAATGGTATTTAATATGTAATCCAGCAAAAACCATGGACAACCTTAATACAATTGTTGGACTACAGAAGTTCATTTTAAAGTAGCTATACTATGAAGTAAAACTCATGTAATATTCTGAAAAGAAAGAATAAATGTTTCCTAACTTAGCAATAAAGAAGTTTGACCTTTGATAAATACAGTTAAAATTGTACTTATTTCTTAGCTACCATTTGAATACATAAATGATCGCTGTAATTTGTCATGTTCATGCAATGAAGAAATGGCAGCATTTCTGAGAACTACTTTTTTAAAGTGGATTTCTTCCCATTCCTTTCCTGTTCATTCTTTGCTTTTGTTTGAATGTTCTTTTTCTTATAACAATTTTTGTTCAAGCTGTGAGCATATTATTAAACAGAATGTCAACTTTTAATTTATGCAGTGAATTGAGCAATGAATCATTTAATTCAGTGCATGTGGGTAGGAAACAATAGTTGTGAAGTATGAACTAAATTCTAGGACTTTTTGCTGAATTTACCATGAACTACAAAAAATAAGAAAAGTAAAAAAAAAATTGTTCCCTTCAAAATACATTTTCTACCAAATGAAAATTTATTAGGTTATGATAAAGTATATTTGGTTCTTTCAAAGAGGCACTGTGAATCCAGAATCATATTATGAGAAGAGCACAATAAATAGGCATACACTCAAAACATGTATTCCCACTTAGTCTCATTTATTTATGACTCCATGAAAAATATGAGAAAGTAGGGGCACTGTCTTATGAATATTTTCTTTTATAATCTGAAGCACCACAATAAATAAATAAATGAATAAATAATTCCTCTTGCAATGCTGAGCAAAAATTCAATTTAGGAAATATGCTAATTATGTCCAATTCTGTGGTGATTATATAGACGGTGACATACAATCAGTGTTAAAGCTTGAATCTGAGATGTCTGGAGAAGGCTCCTGTCTTGCATATTTGTTGCCAGCTGATGGGTTTTAGGGAAATGACTGACACCTGAGGGCTCTGGTCTGATCAATGGATTAATTTTTTGATGGATTCATAGTATGATGGTATTACTGGGATGTAGGGCTGTTTGGAGAAGTAGACCATAGGGGCAGATTCTGGAAAGATAAGTTCCCTTTCTGCTTCCTGACTGCCCTCAAGTGAGCAACTTTGCTCCTCTATATCCTTCTACTATGATGTTCTGCCCCAACATGACCCACAAATAATGGAACTAGCCAACCATGGCATGAAACCTATGAAATCATAAGTCAAAATCAATCTTTCTTCTCTTAAATGGTTTTGTTTAGGTATTTGTCTCAGTGACCAAAAAAAGCTAACAAACACAGCTATTTGTTAATAGGTAAGAAAATGATAAACTCCTAAACATTAAATATATTTATTGTCTATTTTACCTGCATCAAATGATTTCATATATAGAAATTCAGAGTTAGCAACATCATTTCTTTCCTCTGAACATTAACTTCCAAAAACAGACCAACTAATGAACTAGCCAAAGCATAAATGGCTTTTAGATCCCATTCTAGTAACTATTTTATTTCCTTATTTTTTAATGCACATACATACACAAACACAATTCAAGCAATGAGTTTTAAGAAATAATTATACTATGAACCCTTATTGAGGTTGTTGTTATGTGCCATCGAGTCAAGTATGACTAATAGCGACCCTGTGTACACTAGATTGAAACACTTCTGGATTCTGTGCCAGGCACATGATCTTATTTACATTTAAGCCTATTGTTGCAAAAACTGTGTCAATCCATCTAGTGGATGGTTTTCCTTTTTCTCATTGACCTTCAAAACATGATGTCTTTATCCAGGCATTGATTTCTCCTGACTACATGTCTGAAATATTTAAGATGCACTCAGGCCATTCCTGCTTCCAAGGAGCACTCTGGTTGCACTTCTTCTAGGAGAGACCTGTTGGTCCTTTTGGCAGTCCGTGGTATATTCAATAGAAGTCTCCAGCACCATAGTTCAAAAGCATCAATTATTTTCCTGTCTCCCTTGTTCAGTGTCCATCTTTCATGGACATATGATGCGATTGAAAATAGCATGGCTGGCATGAGATGGGCACACCTTTGTCTTCAATGGACATCTTTACTTTTCAATACTCTAAAGATATCTTTTGGCACAGCTTTTCCCACAGCAAGGCATCTTTTGATTTCTTGACTGCTGCTTCCATGGTTATTGATTATAGACCCAAGCAAAGCAAAATCTTGGACAACCTCAATCTTTTCTCCATTTAGTGTGAAGTTGCATGCTGACCCAGTCACAAGGATTTTTGTGTTGTTGATGTTTAGTCACAACCCATATTGAAGGCCATGATCTTTGATCTTTATCAGTAAATGTTTTAAATCCTCTTCACTTTCAGCAAACAGAGTTGTGTCATCTGCATAACGCAGGTTGTTAATGAGTCTCCCTCTAATCCTGATGCCATGTTCTTCCTCATAAAGTCCAGCTTCTCTGATTATTTGCTCAGCACACAAATTGAAATGATAGGTGAAAGTATATAGCCCTGATGCACACCTTTCTCATCCTTAAACCAGGCAGTGTTTCCTTGTTCTGTTTGAACAACTGCATCCTGTTTCACATACAGATTCTTCATCAGTACAATCAAGTGCTCTGGTAGTCCCATTTTCCAAAGTGTTATCCATAAGTTATTATGATCCATGCAGTCAAATGCCTTTGTGTAATCAATAAAACATAGATAGACATATTTCTGATATTCTCTGCTTTTGGCTAATATCCACTTGACATCAGCAATGATGTCCCTGTTTTCCCTTCTGAATGCCGACTGATTTTCCAGTAATTTCTTGTTTATATACTGCTGCATTCATTTTTGAATGATGTTTAGTAAAACTCTGCTTGTGTGTGATATTAATGTTATTGTTCGATAGTTTCCACATTCAGTTGGATCCCCTTTTCTGGGAATAGACACAAATATGGATCTCTTCCAGTCAGTTGGCCAGGTAGCTGTTCTCCAAATCTGTTGGTATAAACATGTTAACACCTCCAGTGCTGCATCTGTTTGTTGAAACATCTCTATTGGTATCCCATCAATTTCTTGAGCTTTGTGTTTCACTAGTTCTTTCAAGGCAGCTTCCACTTTGCCCTTCAACGCCATTGGTTCTTCTTTATATGCCACCTCTTGAAATGGTTGGTCATCAACCAATTCTTTTTTGTGTAATGACTACGTATTCCTTCCATCTTCTTTTGATGTTTCCTGCATCGTTTAATATTTTCTCTGTCAAATCTTTCACTATTGTCACTCGAGTCTTGAATTTTTTTCTTCACTTCCTTAAGGTTGAGAAACACAGAGTGTGTTCTTCCCTTTTGGTTTTCTGCCTCCAGCTCTTCTCACATATTATTATAATATTTGTTTTTGTCTTCTTGAGCTGTCTTTTGAAATCTTCTCTTAATTTCTTTAACTTCATCATGTCTTCCTCCTTTAGCTGCTTGATGTTCAAGGGCAAGTTCCAGGTTCTCTTTTGACTGTAATTTGGTCTTTTCTTTTTTTTTTTCCAGTCTTTTTAATAACCTTTTGCTTTCTTCTTGAATGATATCTTTATGTCATGCCACAACTCATCTGGTCTCCTATCATTTGTGTCTAATGCATTAAACCTATTCTTGGAGTGGTCTCCTCGTACACTTGTTCTAATTTTCTTCAGCTTCATTTTGAACTTGCATATGAGAAGTTGGTGGTCTGTTTTGACATTTGATATTGAGCTTTTCCATCATCTCTTTCCACATGTGTAATCAATTTGGTTCCTATATGTTTCATCTGGTGAAGTCCATGTGTATAGTTGCTGTTTATGTTCATGAAAAAATGTATTTGCAATGAAAATGTCATTGGTCTGACACAATTCTATTATGCAATCTCCAGGATCATTTCTGTCACCAAGACCATATTTTCCAAATACTGAGCCTTCTTCTTTTTTCTAATTTTGCATTCCAGTCACCAGTAATTATCAGTATGTCCTGATTGCATGTTTGATCTATTTCAGATTGCAGAAGCTGGTAGACATCTTCCTTTCCTTCATTTGTGGCCTTAGTTGTGGGTGCATAAATTTGAATAATAGCCATACTAACTGGCCTTCCTTGTAGGCATATGGATATTATTCTATCACTGACAGCATTGTGTTTCAGAACAGATCATGAGATGTCTTTTTTGATGATGAATGTAATCCCATTTCTTTTTAGTTTTTCATTCCCACCACAGTAGACCATAAGATTATCTGACTCAAAATGGCCCATGCCAGTTCATTTTAGCTCTCTGATGCTTAGATATCAATGTTGCATATTGCAATGTTATATGCCCCATTTCTCTTTTAAGTATTTCTAATTTTCCTAGATTCATACTACATACATTTCATATTCCAATTATTAATGAATGCTTACAAATGTTTCTCTTCAGTCTGAGTTGTGCCACATCAGCAAATGGAAGTCCCTAGGACTTTACTCCATTTCCATCATCAAGGCTGACTTGACTTTGAGGAGGCAACTTTTCCCCAGTAGTCTTTTTAGTGCCCTCCCATTCGGGGGGCTCATTTTCTGGCACTATATTTGACAGTGTTTCTTAGCTCTTCATAGTTTTTTTTTCTTTTCATAGGGTTTTCAATGGCTAGTTAATTTGGGAATTGTTCACCAGTGCCTATTTCCTATTCTATCTTAGTCTGGAAGCTCAGATGAGACCTGTCCACCATGGGTGTCCCTGCTGGTATCTGAGATATTGGTGCCATTGCTTTCAGCCTCATCACAACAAATAAGCCCCCATAGTATGGCAAACTGACAGACGTGTGGGTACAATCTCTAGTGTTGAATAAAAGCAATGATTTCAACCACTGGATCCACACATTGAGAAAGGAGTTTACATCATGATCATGTGAAAAATAGAAAGTAACAACATTATTCTATTTTCCGTTTTCAGTTATGATCGTGTGAATGAATTATGAAAATGGAAGTCCCCAATTAGCTCTAAAAATGCCCACATAGGAGTCCTACACTCTCTGAGATCTCTCTACCATTATTGTATTTTCAGATTCATGTTCAGAATTCCACTTTAAATATGCAAACCAAAGCCCTGCTAGAATAATGCTACTAGTGCTGTATAGTTGTTTCAAACTTTTAAAAGTAGGCTTTATTCACTAATATTTAGTTATGCAAACAGAGAGATTATTTTCCTTTACCTATTTAATGCCTGAAATAGCTAGTATGTCCCACTTCTAAAATGAGTTGTTCTCCTATGTTCAAAATAAAATTCTCAAGGAGAAGAACAAGTAGTATTGCCACAGATGTTCTTGGAATGTTAAATGTTGCTAATTAATGAAGAGAATAAGACGAGTGCTCTGAATAAAAACATAGAACAAAACAAAACTCCCACTGTGATTGTTTCACCATTCATTACCCAAGGACACCAACATTTCTTCCACAAGGGTCCACATGTTAGAAATATAGATATCCTTCTGAGGAACAGAGGAATGAAATCTACAGGTCAAGTAATGAGTTTGTGAGGGTGAATAACTTCAAACTTTGGACTTTTTCTACACACTTGAATGAATGTAGTCATATAGGATAAATGTATACACTGTCAATTATAACTTTAAATGTGGAAAAACAGTGCATTTGCACATTGAAGTCATTTCTAATCTTGAAGTTTAAGTAATAATTTTTTAATCAAAACCTCAATTTATTATGTGATTAGGTAGATCTGTGGCCTGAGTGGTTTATATACATTCCTTGTATCTTCACCACAACTACCAAAACACAATTCAAGAAATACATTTTTTTTATATTTTGGAACAGTCACAGACTATTTTGTAAGTGAATATAATAAAATTACTCCAGATAAAGCAATATATCCACAAGGGCAAAGAAGCCACTGTAAACTTAAGTACTAGAGGAATATAAAATAATAAAATGAGAGAATATGGCTGAGTTTATCCTCTCAGCAGCCCACTCTCCCATATGATCCTCAAATATCCATTTCTATTCCTAATTTCCCACCCTCTTTCTGTTCCTTTCTTTCCTGTTACTCAAATAATCTCTTTACTTTTGTTGTCCTTTGATACCAGAACAATGCCTGTGTATGCTTAAACAGGAGAGAGAGAATTTTCCCTAATTTCTTCATTCCATTTGCTGACATTCTATTAGTTTCTTTTGCTCAGTCTCATAGTCTGGGAAATTTTCTTTTATAAACTTTTCTCTCTTACTATCAATCCACAACAAATCTACTTTTTTCACATTAATTTTTCTTTCTTGAAACATCTCTTAAATTCACTACATAATCTATATTTACCGTGGTGATCCTATCTTTCATGGCTGGACTAACTTAAGCCTATGTGTTCCTCAGAGAGTATCACATCACTCCTTCATTCTGAGAACCTGACAAATTATATCAAATAAAAATTTCACACCCTGACATCCAAAGCCTAACCTACCCTGCCACATTTGCCTCTCCATTGTAATAAAAAATTGTCACTCCTATAATTCTTCTAATCTAGGTATGAGAACTCCTTGGTACTTATACTAGTAGTCCATAAAAACACTTAAATTTGCATTTTCTATTTTGATCTCCCTGGCTTAGGATATCCTGTGTATTAACCTATGACCTCTTAACTAAAATAATTCATGTTTATGAAAATGCTTCTCCAATATGCAGAGCCTGTTTTCAATGAACCTTTCATTACTGTCTATGTATACTACAAACATTTCTGTCATTCATGTTTCTTCGGCACTTATGCAGTTTAGTAAATTTTATTCTCCATATTTGTGGAGATTATGTTACAAAACCTAGGAAGAAGAAAATTCCTCTCATGATGTACTGAGACATATTGATAAATTAAAGATAGAGTAGTTGTGGGATGTGTACACCTGTCTACTCTTTCTGTTTGATCTCTTTTGTTGTTTTATCTTACACCTTCTCCTCCCAAACTAGGTTGTGGCACAGATGGATCGGTGATATTATCATCTATCTATCTGCTGATTTAATCTAGTAGTAATAGACTCATTGGAGCCAAAATGGAAAGCCTTGATGGAGTGACTGTTACTAGCCTCTAGAAAGGTGAGATTTGAAGACTTCAAATACTCCTTCATAATTCTAAATTTAGTTTTCTTTAACTCTACAGTACAGTTACAAAATATTCAGGTTGTTGATACTACAAAGTAGGCAAAATTGGTCTTTTCCACTCTCTCACTTCCTGTGAGGCTCTCCTACCTCCTCAATCAGAAACTTCAGGGCTTGTATGCTGCCTTATGGAATCCTCCAGTCCTTCCCTGCATGCTTTAACTCCACTCCTGGACCCTACACACAAAAAACCAACCCAATCAGAAGTTAATGGGCTGGGATTTAGCTCAGTTGGTAGAGCACTACGCTGCAGTCTCTGAGGTCCCGAATTCGATTCCCAGCACCGCAAAAATGGGAGAAGGGCCTGGCAATCCACTCCCAAGGCAATCCTGAAACAGTCAGCCATTGAAAACCCTATGAGGGTCGCTATGAGTCAGATACCGACTTGACGGCACCTAACAACAACAACAACAATCAGAAGTTTCACCTTTTTCACAGCTACAAAACCTGTAGCCAGATATTGCAATTGATTAAGGTATGAATGACACACAACCATCCATTTGCATTTTATAAAAGAAGTTTGTTAACTCAAATGAGTCTCTAATTAATACAATGTGAGGCAGAGTTATTTTTGAACTCTTTCAATGGAGGGAGATGTCAAGCATGTCTCTGCCTACACATTTCTTCCCTTTTCCCTGAGATAGCTAGAGAATAACCTTCATGGGATCTTTGCAGGCATACTGTCCCTATCCTCCCTACTATCCTAATGTGTGCAAGCAGTTTTATTCCAATTTGGACCAAATAAGACAGTCTTTATTTTGGGAGCAATTATGAGTTGAACTGCAAATATCCCCAAAAACAGACAAACATATGCATGAATTATAATGCCTTCTGCCTATTTTGCAGTTATTTATATTTCCTAAGTGTTCTTCAGTCAAATCACATATTTTCTTATTCTCTCCTATGACATACTGACAATACAAGAGAAGGGGGATATTTTATAAGTACTGGGGTTGTTGTTGCTGTTAGATGCCATTGAATCAGGTGTGATTCATGAAACCCTATGCACAACAAAACAAAACACTCCCTGACACTGTGCTGTGCCCATCACTATTGTCAGTATTTCTCTCCTATTCATAAGGTTTTCAATGGCTGATTGTTTTGGGGAGTGGGCTGCCAGGTCTTTCTCCAAGCCTACAACACCCAATATTCCCAATCCCAATCTTGCTTAGCTTCTGAGGTCTGACAGGATCGCCTGCCACAGTGGAATGGCTGTAGGCCAAACAAATGGGTAGTATCATGTTAAAGGAAAGAAAATAAATTTGGAATCAAACATTCCTTGATTAGGAACCTAGCCTCTGCCACTTACTAGCTGGGTGAGATAGCAATTTACTTCAAGAACATGAGTTTTATTTTACCAATGCACAAAAAGATGATTCATATCTACCTCAAACTATTTTAAGGTGTTATGGTTGAAATCTAAAATGTATACCACAGGTCATGTATTTGAACCTTTAGTCCCCAGCTGGTGGCATTGTTTTTTGGAGGTACTGGAACATTGGGAGGTAGGATCCTACCTTTGTGGAGATGGGTCCCTGGGGGCAGACTTTGGGAGGTTTTTACCTGGACCTGTAGTTCTAATTGCTCTCTGCTTTTTACTCTTGACCTGTCATCACATGAGGTGGTCTGAAATAGGCCCTTGCATACCTGCCCCGCCCCCATGCCTCCCTGCCTCTGTGAACTACAATCCTCTAACCATGAGAATAAATAAATGTGTAAACTTCTTCCACATAACTTTATTTTGGTTGTTTTCTTTGTCACAGTAACATACTACCTGAACAAATAAGTGCAGTTGTTAGGTGCCATCAGGTCAGATCTCACTCATATTGACCCAATGTACAGCAGAACAAAACACTTCCAGACACTGTTTCATGCCTGGCAATATGTCAGTGATTCACTGCTATTCATAAGGTTTTCAATGGCTGATTGTTTCGGGCTTGTTTCAGGAGTGAGCTGCCAGGTCTTTCTCCCATTTTTTGTTCTGCTGGGGATCAAACCCAGGGCTTTAAAGAATGAACAGTGGCACTCTATCAACTGAGCTAAATCCTGGCCCTGACTAATACATAAGTGTTAAATAAAGTAGTGTTTAAAGTTAAATCTCAGAAAGATTATTTGCTCTTATAAGGGATTCAATTATTATTAATATCACCAAAGCTTACCACAATCAGTGACTACTTTGCAACAATTTCCCTCCAAAATATCTCTAAACTTTTGTAACCCATCTTGTTTCTCTTGTTTTTTGATGTGAGGGTATGGTGTACTGGAAAGTGTGTTGACTTCAGAACCAAACATATCTGAGTATGAATTCCAGATATGCCAGTTACAAATTGTGACTTGACTAGTTGTAATCATGAGCCCCTTTCTTCACTAGCTAAATGGGATTAATACTATTAACTAGCAGTGTAAATAAGAAATAAGAAGCACATATACTTCCCACAAACACACTCCCTGGCATATAGGGGGAGTTCAGGAATTGTACTTAGAATCATTGCCACTTCTCTAACTGCTAGTCCACTTCCCTTCATGCCTGGATTTATTTGACAATGTCTTATGCAGCCTTAATGACTTCATTCTTTGCTCATTCTTATTATCCTGTTGAAAACTCTTGGGTGCTTTTCTATATCACCTGCTACAAATTCCAAACTATGCATCATGGCTTCCAGTGTACTGTATGATCTGATTTTTGCCTCCTCTACCACATTGTCTCTTCTCTCTTATGCTCCATCCTCCCCCTAAACCTTTGTACATAACTAATGGCTCATCTTTCTGGTCGCATCTTAAGTGTTCTATGCAGAAAGGTCTGTTATTTACTTTATTTTCATCATATCAAAGCATTAACTAATTCTATGTAACTTTAACTTATAGCAACATATTTTTGTTTATTTATCTGTTTTATTTCTGTCTTCTCCAAGTAAACTTTTAGTTCAATTGAAGCAGAGGTCATTCCTGTGTTGTTTACCCAGAGCCAAGCAGGTAGGTGTTCTACATTTCATCTTTTTGTCTTCACTCTTCCCCACCTTGCTCTATAGTTTGAGAGGATATTTATACAGTATACTATACAGGAACTTTCTCTTTTGCTATCCAGAAATTATAACCAGTGATCAAAGATCCTGTCAATGACCCTCTACACACCTTTCTTTCCCTCTTCCTTTAAAGAATTTTCCTCAGCCAGGCATGGTGGCGCATGCCTGTAATCCCAGCAGCTCGGGAGGTGGAGGCAGGAGGATCACAAGTTCGAGACCAGAGGCAGTCTGCAAAATTTAGCAAGATCCTGTCTCAAAAAGTAAAAATAAAAAATGGGCTGAGGGTGCAGCTCAGTGGTCCAGCACTTGCAGAGCATGCAAGTGTGAGGCCCTGGGTTCAACCCCCAGTTGTTGTTGTTGTTGTTAGGTGCCGTCGAGTCAGTGTCCGACTCATAGCAACCCTCATAGGGTTTTCAATGGCTGAGTGCTTCGGGATTTCCTTGGGAGTGGATTGCCAGTCCCTTCTCCCATTTTTGGGGTGCTGGGAATTGAACTCGGGACCTCAGAGACTGCAACGCAGTGCTCTACCCACTGAGCTAAATCCCAGCCCCAACCCCCAGTACCCCCCCCCAAAAAAAAAAGAAAAGAAAAAAAAAAAAGAATTTCCCTCATGACCTTCATATATAAGGGTGGGAGTGGTGAGTGGAGAGAGGTAACACTATTGAATACTACCAGCCTTTGTACTTTATTATTTCTTATGGTTTTCCTACACTCTAGTCAAGGTTTTAGAAATAAATAAATAAATAAATAAATGAACAAACAACAACAAAAAATGTTTTATTGAATTCTTCTCAAATTAGCCAGTTGTGCACATTATCCTTTCCTGTCAGGCTGTTGACTGGTATGTGTCTCTTCTAGTTTCTTCCTTCCTTCCTTCCTTTCTTTCTTTCTTTCTTTCCTTTTTTTTTTTTTTTTGGCATTACTGGGGGTTGAACCCAGGGCCTCATGCTTGCATGCTTTGCAAGTGCTGGACCACTGAGCTGCGCCCCCAGCCCATTTTTTAAGTTTTTGAGAAAGGGTCTTTCTAAATTATGCTGACGGCCTCTGGTCTCAAACTGGCTATCCTCCTGCCTCTGCTGGGATTACAGGCATGCACCACTGCATCCAGCCTCTTCTATTTGCTTATTGCTACTATAACATATCAACACAAACTACATGACTTAAACAGTATAAACATGCTGTTGTATCATTCTAAAGGTCAATAGTTTAAAATGAGTCTCACTGGGCTAAAATCAAGGTGTTGGAAGGACTGAATTCCTTCTGGAGACTACAGAAAATATTTTTTCTTGCCATTCCCAGTGTCTAGAGACTGCCTATATTTCTTGGCTCATAGGCTCTTCAAACCACACCACTCCAAACTCTGCCTTCATCTTTATACAGTACATCTTTTTTTCTGAGCTTTATTCTCTTATTTCTCCCTTATAAGGGCCCTGTGATTTCATGGGGGACCACCTATAGCATCCAACATAATTCCCCCATCTCAGTATCATTAGCTTAATTACATCTTCAAAGTCCTTTTTACCATGTCAGGTGACTTATTCACAGATTCTGTGAATTTCATCATAGACATCATTCAGCCTAACACAATGTCTAATGTTTATTTACTGAATGAATGAATATAACTGTCAGACAAATTCTTGAAATAACCCTTGATTTCTCTTCATCTCAGTTAATATTCATTGAGCAGTTTTCAAGATGCCATGCTGTGGGGAAGGATAAGAGCTGGGCTGAGGCATACCTTGCCCATGGGCCTCTCAGGTTTAGCACACTAAACCTATTTGTCTGTGCCCTGAGGCACATCCAGTCACATAGGCCCACGTGATGGGACGGTCGCCAGTGCCGACCTTGTTTGTCCGCACATACTCTCCTGCCTGTCCACTCTCCTGCCTGTCCCTTCTTTTCGTAGGTATGCCTAGGGCATGCCCAAGGCTTGCCTGAGGCATGCCCAAACTTTATTGGGTGATCTAATTCAACAAGAACACTGAATGGTGCTGGCTACATAGTGCAATTCTGACTCAATACTTTCTTACTTTCACTTTACATGGATTGCTATAAAAGCTAAGCCTCTCCTTAAAATAAATGGATTTGACTCTTTGAAGCTGTCCCCAGAGTGTGTCCTTGAGAGCCTCCATGCCTCACCCTCTTTAGCTATTTGCAGTGCCCCCTCTTGTGGAGGCCCAACACCATGCAATAAGAATTATATACATATCAGCCATAGCAACCGGGCATCTGAACCTGCGAGATCTCAGAAGTTAAGCAGAGTTGGCCTGGTTAGTCCTTAGATGGCAGACTGCCTGGGAATGTGGAAACAGAGAAAAACAAGTTTAAAAGGAAGAAAAGGAAAAAAGGGGGCTTGCCTTGATTCCCCTAGCACTAATTAGACTAGCTACAATTAGACTCCAAGGTCTCCTAATAAAGGAAGTTGCAGCACTAAGAAGGATGTGCAAGATAAGTTAGTCAGAAGGAAGGCATCTGCAGCACTAAGCAGGATGTACAAGATAAGTTAGTCAGAAGGAAGACATCTGGAGTTTATCATAAAGACAGGCTGACCTCTGAGGAGTGAAAAATCACTCTGCATCCCCCTTCCCTTAACCACTAAAGAATTCTCACTTCTGTAGCCTTGCTTCTCTGCCCCTACCCTGTAAAGCCCCTAACCAATGTGAGTCGGTTGCTGCTTTCTGAAAGTCCACTCCCGGGACTCAAAATAGCCAGCTTGCCTGTCTAAATAAATTTTTCTGCCCACAATCCATTTGTGTCTTGGAGTATTTTTCTGGGGTTGAGCCGCTGGGTACAACAGGAGCACCAAGTGCTGCAGGCTAAGGAGAAGGACATGGCAACCCACTCTGGCAACCATCTTCCATTGAAAACCCTGTGAGTAGCAGAGAAGCACTGACATGGTTCCAGACATGGCACAGTGTCAGGGAGTGTTTTGTTCTTTTGTACATAGGGTCTCTATGAGTTGAACCTGACTCAGATGTACCTAAAAACAACAACATGACATCAATTAATCCTCAAAAAAAGTCTGTGTGGTATTATGAAATTCTGTATTTCATAAATGAGGAAAATGAGAACAGAAGGGTTATGTAACTTGTTCAAAGTTGTACATTGACTAGGTGGCAAAATAGAATGTAAGCCCTGGTTTCTCTGACTGAATTGCCTATCACTGGTCTAAATTTAATTCAGCAATGACATGGCAAGCAAATTGAATGCCTCTTCTACATGACAGATCTCAGAATATTTTAAGACAAATATCAATCCCTTCCTATGTCCTCCTTTTTGTAAGCTAAATGTCTACTGTGCTAGTTACTGCTTCTTTTGGTAAATTATATTGTAAATTGACAAATTAAAATTGTACATATGCATGGGGTACAAAGTGTTGTTATGATGAATGAATACAATGTGGGATGATTGAATCAAGCTAATTAATATATCCATCATGTCAAATATTTATGATTTTTTGTGGTGAGAACATTTGAAATTTGCTGCTTTTACTTTTGGCATTGCTGTGCAGTTCTTTCAGTGTCTCTTCCACTATCTTTGCTACACTTATCCAAATCCTAAGCATCCATCAAGTCCATGATATTCCTTGACGTACTTATTCTTCCTTCTGTCTGCCTCAATCTCCTGTTACTCTCATATTTACAGAGGATATTTCTAACATGTAAAAGAAGGAAACATTTCACACCCTTACACTCTACCTTATAAATATGTACAAATATTATGTGTCAAATTTAAAAATTCTTCAAAAAATAAAACATAAACATAGAATTAGAGAGTAGAATAGTGGTTGCCAGAGGCTAATGGTGTGACATGAGGAGTGGGAAGACATTTGTCAAAGGGTACAAGTTTCAGTTAGACAGGAGAAATAGGTTTTTTGATATCTATTACATGGCATATTGACTATAGACAATAATAATGTGTACTTCAAAATTGCTGGGAATAAATTTCAAATGTTCTTACCACAAATATGTAAGATGATGTGCACATTTTCTTGATTTACTTATCCCAAAATACCTACATATTACAAAGCAAGCTGTACCCTGTGATGATAATTATTATTCATCAATTAAAAATAAAAAGAAAGCAAAAAAGAAATTGTTTCATGAATATTATGTTATTTTATATATTAACTCACTGGAACTGTCACCTCTTTTACATCTAATGAAAACTTGGTTTCAATCAGACTTTAGTGAGAACTCAACAAGCTGTGAGCAAAGAATGCAAGATCAGGTCATAACTGGTTTCTATGTACTCAGCAATGTTCATAGCTTACCTTGCTGACCTACTAATTATAGAGTTACCTAGGGGAAATATCACAAAAATATACATATGAAAATAATTCTTTTGTAGTTCATGAGCTAAACTTGGTCACCATGCAATTCACAGGAATACCCTAACGACTAGAAAACTGAAAAGTGCTAGAAGCCTATCATGTAATGATTATTCCTAAAGTGAAGTTTTTCTTACATGCTATGTTACTGTATTCAGTTATGAAAATTCTTTTCATATTACTTTATACAAATGCTTTAGTATCTCTTTTTCAACCATCAACTCAAAAGAAACTGGTTAAACAATACTTTTACTCTAAGTGTTTTAAATGCCATTTCCCTCCATGCTCATGCAGAAAAGGAAGGGAAATATTCATCTATTCAGTGGACCTCTGCCTTCTAGTTCTGAGAAGTTTCAAAGCAGTCCAAGGGGATGGCTCCCATCCTGCTCTTCCACATCCTTCCCAATGGAATGAAGATATAGACAAGTGGTGTATTAGGGAATTTTTACACACATATACATACCATACCCCCCACACACAAATACCTATGTAATTGATATGCTGAAACATGGCAGAAAGATACACACAGACATAAATATACACTAAATTTAAAACAGTATTACCTGATATTCTGTAGCTTCATCAATGAGGCATTTCTAACTAGGTCATTAAAAATGCTTTCTACTGATTACAAAAATAAGTCCATTATAGAATATCATGAATATACACAGAAGCATAAAAGAAACTGGAAGCTCTATGAAAATTATCTAATATTCAGAAGCAACAGCACCTCCATCCTAGTCATGATTTTAATTACCTTTCCAAATTTTTAACTGTTATGAAATATCACATATTTATCAGGTACAAAGTAATTTTGTGGTACATATATACATTGTGCAATGTTCAAACTAAGGAAAACATATCTAACTCTTCAAGAAATTAGTTTTATGATGAAAAAATTCAAAATCTTTTATTATAGCATTTTTAAAATGTGCAATACATTATCCTTTTCAATAGTTAACCTATGGGCTGGGGTTTAGACCAGTTGGTTGAGTGCTGCTCTGCACTCTCTGAAGCAATAAGTTCTATCCCCACCACAGAAAAAATGGGAGAAGGACCTGGCAGCCCACTTCTGATACAATCCCAAAAGAATCTGCCATTGAAAACTCTATGAATAGCAGAGAAGCACTGACATAGTGTTGGGCTTGGCACAGTGACAGACAGTGTTTCATTCTGTTGTATATAGGGTTGCTATAAGCTATACCTGACTTTAAGACACCTAGCAATAATAACATAGTCACCCTACTGTGCAATAGAACCCCAGAACTTACTGTTTTCTCTCCCTCTGACTACCTTACTGACAACTTTCTCTAGTCACTGGAAACACCATTCTACTCTCAGCTTCTATGAGGTAAACTTTTTAAGATTCCACTTATAAGTGAGGTCATGAGGTGCCTCTCTTTCTGTGCCTAGCTTATTTCACTTAAAATAATAACCTCCAGTTTCATCCATGTTGTTATAAATGATATGATTTAAACTTTTAATGGTTGCATAGTATTCCATTTTGTGTGTGTGTGTGTGTGTGTGTATAATTTTCTTTATCCATTGATCACTTGATCTCCATTTAGATTGTTTTGCATTTCATTGATACTGTGAACAGTGCTGCAATGAACATGGGACTGCAGATGTGTCTACCACATACTGATTTCATTTCCTTTGGTAAGACACTCAGTAGTGAGACTGCTAGATAAAATAGCAGGGGTAATTTTTTTTTGAGAACATTCATAATGTTTTCACAATGACTGTACTAATAATATACATTAGAACCTACAGTGTGCAAGGATTCCCTTTTCTTCATGTCCTTGTGAATATTTGCTATTTTCTGTCTATTTGATACTAGCCATTTTTAATTAGAATGATGCAATGTCTCATTGATTGACATTTCTCTGATGACTGATGAGCATTTTTTTTTCATCTTACCTGGTAGCCGTTCACATTTATTTGAAAATTTCTATTTAGACCTATCACTCATTTTCAACTAGATTCTTCGGGGACTTTGCTATTGAATTATTTATTTATTTATTTATTTATTTATTTATTTATTTATTTATGCTACACTGGTGAGTTGAAGCTTCAGCCCAAGACCATTTTTTTATTTTTTTATTTTTATTTTAGGACAGGGTCTCACTAAGTTATCCATGCTACTTCTGGCCTCAAACTTGTGATCCTCCTCCCTCCATCTCCTGAATCACTGGGATTATAGGCATAAACCAATGCATGAGGCCTTATTGAATTATTTTGAATTCCTCATATATTGTGGCAATTAACCCCTTGACAGATACATAGTTTGCCAATATTTTCTCTCCTTCTGTAGGTTGTCCCTTCATTTTGTTGATTATTTCCTTTGTTGTATAGAAGCTTTTCAGTTTGATATAATCCTCTTTGCATACTTTTCCTTTTTTTCTGTGCTTTTGAGATCTTATCCCCAAAATTCCTTGAATATTACAATATCCTGATGCATTTCTCCTATGTTTCCTTCTAGTAGTTTCATAGTTTCAGGTCTTAAATTTTGGTCCTTAATTTATGTGCTGATTTTTGTATAAGGTTTCCTGTTCATTCTTCTTCATGTGAATATAAAATTTTTCTAGCATCATTAACTGCAAAGGCTGTCCTTTCTCCATTGCATGTTCTTAGAACTTTGTCAAAGATCAATTGGCTATAAATAATATGGATTTTCTTTTATGCTCTCTGCTCTGTTCTTTTGGTTTACAGGTCACTTTTTATGCCAGTGTCATGCTGTTTTAATTACTATATCATTGTAGTATACTAAGATATCTGATAGTGGAATGCTTTATACTTTGTCCATTTTGATCAAAATTGCTTTGGCTATTTGTTTTTCTTTTTGGTGGCTCTATTTGTATTTTATGACTTTTTTTCTAGTGCTGTTATTAATGTCACTTGCATCTTGATAAGGATTTCATTGAATCTACAGATATTTTTGGGTAGTACAGATATTTTAGCAATAGTGATTCTCCCAATCTATGAACATGGGGTGTCTTTCCATTTCTTTCTCTGCCTCTCAATTTCTTTCATCAATATTTTAAAATTTGTATTGTAGATATCATTCACCTGCATGGTTAAGTTTATATCTAAGTATTTTCTGTAAATATTGGATGAGATTGCTCTCTTGATTTCTTTTCCAGTTAATTCTCTATTGGGGTATAGTGATGAGAGTGTTTTGTTTTGTTTTTTTTTGCAGTATGTAGGGGTTGAATCCAGAACCTCACACATACTGGGATGTACCCCCAGCCTATTTTTAATTTTTTGTTTTGAGATAAGGTATTGCTAAGTTATGCAGGCTTCCTCTGGCCTCAAATTCATGATCCTCTTAGCTTCACCACCTAAGTTGGTGGTATGACAGGTGGGTGCCACCATATATGGCTGCTAATGATTTTCAAATGGTGATTGTTGTATCATGTAAGTTTGCTGAATTTCTTTTTTAGATTTAGTAGTTTTGTGATGGAGTCTTTGGGGTGTTCTATATATAAGATCATGTCATCTATAAATGGTAACAATTTGACTGCATTTTGAATTTAGGTGCCATTTCTTTCTCTCTTCTGTTTGATTGCTCTGGGGGGACTTCCAGATGTACATTGAATAAATATGGCAAAAGTGCTTCTTATTTAAGAAGGCAGATTAAAGGTAGACTCCATATGATAGAGTAAAAGAAAGGAATTAGGATAGGAAGTTGTGGACTCTTTTCCAAAGAAAGGAGGTCCAAAAAAGCACAGAAACCACAGACAAGATTGTGTGGTGGTTCCAAGTTGCAGAATGGAGCTCAACAGTGAGAGGGAGTGAGCACGACACATTCCTTTGAGAGAGGAGAAACATAGCCCTCATCAAAAGATGGAAGTCAGATAGCCCTGGCAATCAGACTAGCAGACTCACAGTACAAGCCCACAGTCCTTGAAGCCCTTGAGCTCTTTTAGGGATTTGGAGATACAGTGTCTCTTCCTCATTGGGGGGCTCAATATTGGAGAAATGACTCTCTTTCCCATGATCTGTGTCTCACAGAGCCATGACCTAGCACCATCTTGAGAGGGAATCTATTTTATAAGACTGAGCTACCTTTGTTGTTGTTAGGTGCCATCGAGTCGGTATCTGACTCATAGCTACCCTCATAGGGTTTTCAATGGCTGACTGTTTTGGGATTGCTTTGGGAGTGGATTGCCAGGTCCTTCTCCCATTTTTGCGACTTAAGAGGCCTAAAACAAAGAACTATCACCCATAGAAAGCCTGGGGGTGAACTAACACACCCTCATGCTACACAGTGGCAGTAGGCAGTTACAGACACTTGGGAAAGTTGCTCAGAAGTAATTCCCATCCCCAGTCACCCAGGGAGAGGAGATGACTCCATCTTCTGACAGGAGCTATGAAGAATATAAACTCTGAGCAATGATCAGAATAAAGTATCCATCCTGCACTGACTACCACTTCCATCTATTGTTGTTGTTGTTAGGTTCTGTTCAGTCAAATCTGACTCATACCTACCATATGTACAGCAGAACAAAATACTCTCTGATTCTGTGCCATGCACATGATCTTATTACTGTTTCAGCCCATTGTTGCAGACACTGTGTCAATCCATCTAGTGGAGAGTTTTCTCTTTTTTGTTGACCTTTCAATCTCTCCAACATGATGTCCTTCTCCAGGGATTGGTCTCTCATGACTATATGTCCAAAATAAATGTGATGCAGTCTAGCCATCCTTGCTTCCAAGGAGCACTCTTGTTGCACTTCTTCTAGGATAGGTCTGTTGGTTCTTTTGGCAGTCCATGGTATATTCAATAATCATCTCCAATACCATAATTCAAAAGCATCAATTCTTCTCCTGTCTTCCTTTTTCAATGTCCAGCTTTCACAACCATATGAAGAAGAAGGTGAGGCTGACTCATGCCATGGCATTTTCAGTGAAGCCACTTCTGCCTAGCTGACTCTAATATCAAAGGCCACAGAAAGAAGGCCCTCCATTAGTTCTTCTTCTTCTTCTT
>VMDO01031594.1:0-19926 GCA_007922755.1 Pedetes capensis
TCTCAGTGGTGTATGTATCCATTTCCTTTGCTATCTTTGGGAAATTTTCCTTGAGGATATCATTTACTAGGTTGTGAAGGCCTCCAGTGATTCTTTCTTCTCGTTCAGGAATACCCATAATTCTTATATTTCTTCTTTTCACTCTATCTGAGTTCTCTTGGAAATCTTTTTTTAAAACTTTTATCATTGACTCCATTTCTAATTGCTTGTGCTTCATCTCGTGTATGTCATCTTCTGTCTCAGAGATCCTTTGCTCTGGTTCATCCAGTCTTGAAGAGAAGGATTCTTTAGCCGTGTTCAATTCTGATAATTTGGATTGAGTATCAAGCAAAGTGGCTTGATTTTTCTTAATCATTTCTAACTGGGATGACAGAGCAGCTTCCAAATTAGAAACCTTTCTTTCAATTATCTCCAGTGTATTTTTAGTATTTGTCTTTATTTCTGTTAGCATGCTTATAACCATGACTCTGAACTCTGACTCAGAGATCTCTAATAATTGCGAGTTGTTGGATTGATCCCTTGAGATTGTTTGATCTGTGGAGCCTTCAGCTCCATCCTGCCCCCTTGTGGTTTTTGTAACTTTATTTGATTTTCCCATAGTGTGGTCCGGAAAACAGAATCTGCCAGTCCGACTCTAGGGGGAGTAAGGGTTAGGGAGGCGATAGATTCCGTTTCTCTTCTGTGGGGTGAGGAAAGGGGGGGATCTGGTGGTAGAAGAGGTGGAAGGAGGAGGTAGAGGACAGAGGCTAACAGAAATTACTGCCAAAGTTAATATTAAGTTTAAGATTTAAGGGATAAATTATTAAAACAATGACACATATATAGCTTAAGAAATAGAGAAGGAGGGTAGAAAAAGGGAAGGGAGTAAAAGAAGAAAGGAAGAAAAATAGGGAAGAAAAAGAGAAAAATAAAAAGGAAAAGAAAGAGAGAAAAGAAAGAAAGAAAAAAAAGAGGGAAATCTCACATATACACTCTCCCAAACACTAATAAAAACACTTGTAGTCGGGTGCCGTGGTGCACACCTGCAATCCCAGCGGCTTGGGGATTGGAGGTAGGAGGGATGCAAGCCCGATTTCTGTGCAACCCAATTAGACCCTGTCTCAAAAAGCAAAAAAAAACCAAAAAACAAAAAACAAAAAACAAAAACAACAAAAAAACAGGGGGTCCTGGGGTGCAGCGTGGCGGTCCAGCACCTACCAGACAAGCAGGCACAGAGTCCTGAATTCAATCCCCTGCAGCAGGGGAAAAAAAATTATAATAATAAAATTAAAATAAGATAAAAATTAAGAAAAGTAAAATACAAAGAAAAGAGAAAAAAATAGAATAAAATATAAAATAAAATTCCAGACCTTACGCATAGACACTCCTCCATACATATAACAACTCTTGTAGTCAGGTGCAGTGAAGGAGGCCTGGAATCCCTGTGACTTGGGGGATGGGGGCAGGAGGGTCGCAAGCCCGAGATCTGTGCAGCCCAGCAAGAGCCTATCTCAAAAAGCAAAAAAATGTATGGGCTGGGGGCACAGAGTATCGGTCCAGCTTCCACAAAGGAAGCAGGCTCAAGACCCTGTTAATAGTAGAAACATATCTTGGAGGTGGAGTCTGAACTGATGAAATCAGTATGTTGAAGAGATATCTTCACCCCTATGTTCAACACGCCTGCAGCCATAGCCCTGTGGCATCTGATCCCCTCAGATTTCGGAAGCTAAGCAGGGTCAGGCCTGGTTAGTACCTGGATGAGAGACCGCCTGGGAACACCAGAAGCTGTAGGCTTGGGAGAAGGACCTGGCAACCCCCTCCCAAAAATCAATCTGCCATTGAAAACCCTATGAACAGCAGAGAAGCACTGACAATAGTGTTTCCCCTGTTGAACAGAGGGTCGCTATGAGTTGGATACCGACTCGACGGCACCTAACAACAACATGTTCAACACAGCATTATTCACAGTAGCTACGACATGGAATCAACCTTAAGCTTTTATAGAAAGATGAATGAAGAATGAAAATGTGGTACTTAAAGACTGGAATATTATTCAAATGTAAAAAGAAAGAAATTCTGTCATTTGCAGCAGTGTAAATGAACCTAGAGGGCATTATACTAAATCAAGTAAATCGAACACAGAAAGACAAATACAGGACTACTGTATGACTCCATTTATATGCAGAATCTAAAAATGTTGAACTCATATGAAGCAGAGAATAGAATAGTAGTTGCCAGGGGCTGGTGGTGAAGGAACTGGGGAAATGTTGGTCAAGTGGTATACAGTTTCAATTATAATATGAATAAGGGCTGCATACTGACTGTAGTTAATAACATTGTATTGCTTATTTGAAATTTGAAAAAAAAATCAATACCTGAAAATTCATGAGTATACTTAGAACCAGAGGAAATTAACTATTGTGGTTTTAAGACCAGATTCTCAATTGGACTAAAATAAGAAATGAACAATGAAACTATAAAAATGATAAAAAGAAAATGTTTTCCTTTTATAAAATTAATGACTCTCTAGTAGGACTAATGATGAGATATAGAAAGGGAAGAGACATAGAGGACACATAAAGCATAGTGGTTAAATAATGCTCAGGGTTCTTATGTAAAATAAAGATAAGGAAAGAAAAGAAAAAGAAAAAGGAAGCAAGAATATGTTGGAGAGGAAATAAGAGAAGGAGGAAAGAAATGAAAGATTTTTAAGCCATCTATTCAACTATGATTTTGACCATTCCCTAAAATTCATTTACTTGTTATTTCCCATTATAGCTTGGGTTTTTGCCTAATCCATTAATCTTAGCTCTATAAGTGAAATCTATTGATTCTATTAATCTGCCCCATTGGCTACATTTTTCAAAATGGTGTTTCAAAAGTCTCCCTTCCCAGGAGAACTGGTGACATATGAAAATTATCCCAAGGGAATTAGATTACTAGTTTATTTTATAGTGACATTTAGCCATTTTGACAAGTGCTTAATTATTATATGTTCCTCCATAAAGGTTGTTTCTGACAACATGAGTAAATCAAATAAATGAAAGCAGTATAAGCTATTAGTTTTTCATTCTGGTTGGCATCTGTGATATTCATTAATAATTTAGTACATTTGTAGACAATGATGAAGACAATGCCATTACTGCCGGAATTGTTTTCTCCCAAAGGATGTACTAGGCAGACATTTATCTCGAAGAAAATTAGATTAAATGCCACAAGTCTCTACTTTGTCCTTTTCTTAGGATAGCATAAATATTTCATGTTAGTTTACCTAATAAACATACATGATATACTGCTATGCATTGTGATACACAGGTAAGACCACTATTGCCATTAGAAATCATATATTTTATAATCCCTAGTTCTGTCAATGCCAAGATCTCTGATGTACTTTAAATTATTTATCCTATAGAGGGCTGGGGTTTAGTTCAGTTGGTTGAGTGCTGCTGTGCATTCTCTGAGGACCCTGTTCGATCCCAAGCACCACAAAAATGGGAGAAGGACGTGGCAATCCACTCTCAAAGCAATCCTGAAAACAATCAACCATTGAAAACTTTGTGAAGGTCACTATGAGTTGGACTCAACTCAAAGGCAGCTAACAACAACAACAAAAACATTGAGATCTTACTTTCCTCATCTGTCAAGCAAAAGTTATAAGCTATGCAAACTTAAAGGTCTTTCTAGTATTAAAATTATGACATTTTGTGTTTTGTCAAATCCCCATAGGATCAAATTGACAGCTAAAGATTACTCTTTGGCAGGAGGTATAGCTCCATGGCAGAGAGCTTGCCTAACATTTGCAAGGCCCTGGGTTCAGTTCTCAGTACTGAGGGGGAAAAAAAAGCAAAAAAAAAGTGACAATTTTGGGATAGAGGCTGGAGTTTAGCTTGGTTGGTTGAGTGCTGCTGTGTGATCTCTGAGGCCCTGGGTTCTATCCCCAGCACACCAAAAAGCAAGAAAAGGACATGATAATCTACTACCTGAAGCAGTCCGAAACAATCAGCCATTGAGAACCCTACGAGGGCCACTATAAGTTGGACACAACTGGATGGCACCTAACAACAACAACAACAATATCATGATTTGCCTAATTTTATCTCCCATCTATATTCTGGGTATGAAGATAACTTAGTTACATTAATTGTGAAATTATGTTAGGGCTACTTGAAATTCACATAATTTTTAGTGTAGAAATTAAATCACAGTCGATTCTTATACCATCTAAAAATAAACTAAATTTCATTTTGTTACTTGAATACACCAGTTTTCTTATGCTGCTCCAATATGATGCAGTTAATAGAAGGGTGTAAAAGGAAAAGTGAGGAATATAGGTGAAGACAGAAAAGCTCGGTATTTCATTTATCTAGTTAATATTTGCTGAGGTACTTAAATATGCTAAGGATTATAAATCCTCCTAAAATAAAAAAACAGAGTGCTAGTTGCTGTGCTGCCTGCAGCAGTTACCACTGTGGCATCCAATCTTGTCAGACCTCGGAAGCTAAGTAGGGTCGGGCCTGGTTAGTCCTTGGGTGGGAGACTGCCTGGGAAAACCAGGTGCTGTAGACTTGGGAGAAGGACCCAGCAACGTACTCCTCAAAAACAATCGGCTATTGAAAACCCTTTTGTGCACCTCCTCCCCCCATCCCACCCCTGCACCAAAGGCCTCTCTTTTGAAAACTCCATGAAAAGCAAAGAAGCACTGACAATAGTGTTTCATCTGGTATACATAGGGTTGCTTTGAGTTGGACACTAATTCTATGGCACTAACAACAACAATTGATGTGCTAGTAAGTGAGTATATAAAGATAAAAAAGACAGTCCCTGCCCTCACAAAACTCATGGCCTAGGGAAAGAAGCAGGTACTCAAAACAAAGATTATAATATAATGTAATATGAGAACCATTTAACTTTGATGAGCACTTGCAGTATGTCAGATTTTTGCTAAGATTTTCATAAGTATTATTAAAACAGATCCACAAAGTAGGCATTCTTTTCATCGAATCCATTTTTTATGATGAAAAATCAAGTTACAAAGAGGTAAATTAGAACTACTCTTAACTCATAGACCTTGCTGCCCCATTGCCTCTGTGCATCTTTTCAGCTTCAGCTGTACTTCCCTGCTTTCTATTTCACATCCATATTCCAGAAAGAGAATTTAATAATATTTGAGTCATTATTTTTTGGAAACAGTTTTGTCTTAAGTCATCTAGCTTGCTTTTGGATTTTTGTCAAAGTCTATATAGATTGGTGACTGTCGAGCCAGATGCCTTCCTCCTAGTAGAATCCAAGAAGGCAGAGTGATATGATATAATAAAAATTGCTATTCCTTTGAGGAGGTAAAATTCTACAGAAGATGGATTTGTGAATTAGACTGAATGATTGGCTTCCTCAGTTCAAAGGATAAGGATGGGTTTTCAAATAATAAACTATATCAACTGTAGAATACATTTGAAAATTGATAGCAGTTAAATGCTATGTAGTAAAATTTTGAGTGGAGACTTAAAAAATAAGCTAGTTAGTACTTAATGAATCTAAATGAAGATGTTTACCAATGGGATTATAAGAAATAATGATTATTCTAAAAATATTTCTGGTATAAATTGAATGAATATTTTGAATTCAGGTTGTGATGACCTTGAGTTTCTTTTAGAAGTGCTCACATATTTATTTTGCATATATTCTTCACATTTCTAGTAGTTCTTCCAATTTAAAATTGTGATATCTGGGATAGAATTTTATGTTATATTTTGTCATTTGGGGAATGATGTTCTCAGGATACAAACTGGGGACTCTTATTCAGAACTATTGGATATAATTTGTATGAGAACCTAGATGTTGGTGCTAGAATAATGCCACAATGGTCTTCTGATACCTACCTTCACAGTAAAGATTCTCAGGGATTATGTAATACTTTCTGTCACTCTTCATGTTAGTGACCAAGGAATCATAACAGATAATGTTTCAGGGAACAGGTTTTTACAGAGATGGATACTATGATCCCTCTTGCAGCCCAATATGCAGTTTTCCTCATTGCTGCTATTGAGACTTTACAAACATGTAGGAACAGTTTGGGAGTAGGAGTGGGAGTGCTTCACAGGCCTGGAGAACCAAATGTGCATACAGTTTACATGTAAATTTCTAAGATACACACAGACACACACATGTAAAATCCCTTTTTGGATTTAGCTCCTTCATATTACACTCATATAGAAATTTTTATAAAGTGCCAGACGTCTCTTTAAAAGCATATGTTTAGTCAGTTTTTTTTTTTTTTGTCACTGTGACAAAATATCTGAGTAAATCAAGTTAAGAGAGGAAGGTTTCAGAGGTTTCAGTCTGTAGTCTGCCGATTCCATTGCTTTTAGGCCATGGAAAGGAAGAGATATCATGATAGAAAGTCATGGTGGCAGAAAGATGTTTATGACATTCAAGAAGGACATAGGGAACAGGGGGAGGGAGAGAGAGAAAGGAAAAAAAAAAAAAGAAAGACAAAGACAGGAGAGTTCCAGGGACAAGATACAGCCTTCCAAGACACATCCCTAATGACCTGCTTTGTTTACCCATGGTCACGCCTTCTTATAGCCCATTCAGCTATGAGCTCATCAATAATAACCCACAATGTGATAGTATTAGAAAGTGAACCATTTGGAGGTAGTTAGGTTTATATAAGTCCTGAGGGTTGAGCTCCTATGATAAGATTAGTATCATCATGAAAAGACAGTGGTCTCAGAGCTTCTTCTCTCTGCCATGGGAGCATAGGATGAGGAGGCAGCTATCTAAAAGTCAGAAATAGGACCTTCCCATATAAATGAATTTGCTAGTAACTTTACCCTGACTTCCCTGCTTCTTGAACTATTAGAAATAAATGTCTTCTGTTTAAACCTTCCTCTTCATGGTAGTTTATTCAAGCTGACCAAGAGAATTATATGAAGTGAAGAGAATGAAAGTGGTATTGATGATGAACATGATGAAGATGTGATGAACTTCCTATTAAGAATGCTGTACCATTTCTTTCAGTATTTAGTTACATTTTCCCAATAAATTGGAATATTACCTAAGAAAACAAGTCTTCATTATGAATTACTCCTTAAATAATTCATGTTCTCACTTTCAATTCCCCCATATAAAAATAAACACATTTGTCTCTTTTTGCTCCATACTCATTATTAGAATAATTTTTGAATACTTTTACATTCTATTTATATAAATTAAATTTTCATGATTGCCTATGGAAAAGCCATTTTGGTTTTTAAAAGGATAAAAAGAAATATTTTGTTTATACATTGTTTCCCTCTTTGTTATATCCACCTAGTACAATGAAAGTTCATGATATATAAAGTATGAAAATATTAGTAAAATAATCAAATATTTTATACTTTCAGCATCCTTAAATTATCACAAATACTATTCTTTGCATTTAAGAGAGACTATTTGAATGTACAATTACTTATTGGTTAGTTTTCTAATAAATTACTCCTGGCCTTGTAAAAACATTTCTGATAATGTCCATATATTCATGCACCTGAAATAAAATCAAGAGTTAAATTGAAATATTCACCAGTAATTTGTCCTTATTCATAGGAGCCACACAAAAGCTAATATGAGTTCAGATTGGTTTTAGAGGTTTGAAATTCAATTTCTTATGGACCAGGTAACATAATTGAGTGAAGTTGGCTTTGTGTACAAATCCTGGGGGCTGTCAAATTATAGGGTCTTTGCTCCTCTAACAGAGCTAACCACTTTGCAAGTCCTCCTACGACTACTGTAATACAATGCAGAAATGCTATCCTAGTATTGCCAGATCTGATATGTCAGTAAAGTCCAACATTTACACTTAGGGAGAAAAGTCCTTCTTTGTGAACATATATTTAAATTAATTTAATTTTTATATCTTATTATTTTTAAATTGTATATATTTATGGGGTACTGTGTGATAATTTGATACATATATTCAATCTATAATGATCAAATCAGGATAATTAGCATTTTCATCTCCTGAAACATTTATTGCTTCTTTGTATTAGGGAAGTTGGAACTCTTCTTTCTCTTCTAGATCTTTGTTAAATATATAATAAATTACCTTAAGCTATTTTTAACCCAGTGTACTAATTAGATAATAAATTATTATAAACTATTGTCAACCTAATGTACTGTAGAACACTAGAACTTATTTCTCTTCTCTAAATGTATTTTGATATCTATTATCTACCTTCCCTCTCTCTTTCCCTACCTAGCCTCTAGTGACCACTATTCAATTTTTAAAAAAATCTTCCAGACATGCAAGAGAGCATGCAGTATTTGTTTTTCTGAGTCTATCTTATTTCATTTAACACTAAGTGCTTGAATTCCATCAATATTGCTTGCAATGACAGGATTTCAATCTTTCTCAGGGCCAGACAGTATTCTATCAAGTAAAAACTCCATGGGCCAAATATAGCACATTTTTTTATTTCAAATCAGCCTACGTATTTGAGACATCAGGCTTGATGTCCAGGTGTGTCCATGTAGTAAATTTGAAAATTAATGAAGGTATTAGCACAGGAATTTGGACAAATAATGGATAGTGTCAAACTTTCACTCTATGTCCCTTCCTTATTTATGGTTTCAACACAAACTTTTGTCTGCCTTTTATCCAAAACTTCCAGCCAGTTTGTTACTTGGTTGGCTTTAGTGCCATTTTCTTTTGAAATATTGTTTGTATAGTTTTACATTCATTAATTATTTTTATTTTATGTTTTATCTTATGGGACAACTTTACCTCCATGTTCTTGGAGGGTAAAGTGGTGGGACGTCGTTCATCAACCACAAATGTAAATGCTTTGCAAATACTACCCACCAAAAGGTAATTATGGGAAATATGAGTTTTCAAATTTTATGTACTAAGTGAGATTCCACCTTCAAACTTGTATAATCATTCCTTAATTGGATTAATTAGTGCATCATTATTGCTAATTTGTTCCTCATAATTTATTGATTAGTAATAACACAGATTCACACCGTATAGTCTTAACTATCCATGTGCAACAGACAAAGATTTCATGTAGTCTTCCTAGAAGATAGGTCCTTCGGGTTTCTGTCTATCTGCACCAGGAAGGGAAAAAAACTAGAACTCATAAGTCATGTTTTAGAATTTTTTCCCTTTAACTTATCCTTAATTGTGGTAGTGTATATTAAGAAGGCAATGAAGTATTTTTGTTTTGTTTTGTGTTTTGAAGTCTCTTGTAGTTTAGAGACATCTTGAGAGGCAATGGGGTTTACATTTTCTTACCCATATACATCATGACGTTTTGCTCCCTTTCTATCTCCTAGTCTCAATTTCTGGAGTAAATTAGATATATTTACTGGCTGGTGGATTCTCATCACATTGGTTCAAATATTGATGTTTGATTTATTCATGAGTTGTGGGCTGGAAGCAGGTATCTAGATCTTAAAGTTTTCCACTCTGGCTACTTATTTGCTGATTTTCAAGTAGGAAAGTGTGCAGAGCCTCCAGTCTTAAGAAATTACCTATGACTGTCTCATATGCTCTTGTTTTTCTACAGAATTGTATTTAATGTTGCTATTGTCTTCTTTGCAAGGTTTGGTTTATATTTGTTTAGGGATTAAAAGGCTCATGATCTTATATTTAATATTACAGTGTGCAATCATACTTTTATATATCTCCAGGGGACAGTATCTTCTCCCAACTCCATTGTGCATTAAGCTCTTATATACTCTATGTACGTACATATGTTGGTTGTTAAAAAAAAAACTCTATAGATTGCTAGGGAATTTCCTCCATAGAGGGCTATAAAATACTACGTAATTACTATTAAACTTAGTATTCATTCATTCAAAAATGTTTATTTCATGTAGTTATTGCAGTTTGGTGGACAAAATGAGTGAGACTTTTTCTTAGCTAAGTGGTTTATTATTGAGTGGGTGAGGCATTTACATCCAAGTGAGAAGCTATAGTAAAGAACAAAAATGTCCTTAGAGAAGTATGACCAAAAGACTATAGGACAAACAGCAATTAATTCTGATTTGGGGGACTGGGAAAAATCCAATAGGGTACTGTGGAAGAAATTTTCACCTTTATCCAACAAAATTATTTTTCAAAGATGCTTTCTCCTAAATGAATACTGAAAATCATATCTTTGGAAAAAAAGCAGACATCATTAGACATGGAAAATGCCCTCTGTCAGTGTTACCATTAATAGTAATGGATGATACAAAAATCCAATTCTTTCACATTGACTCATTACTATTAATGAGACAAAATGAAAGAAAATGCCAGATAGTCCTCCTGGAAATATAGAAAAGGTGAAAATGAGAAATATGAGCTGAGATTTTAATTTGTAGGTCTGAATATAATAAAATAGAGTACAGTCTCTGCAATTGATCAGAAAAGTTAGCTTCTTTATTGCTATTTCTTTCTTATACCATTTAGGTTTCTCTTTCCCTAGTTTATAGTAAAAATCTTCCTGTCAAGTGATTCTAATTAGGTTTTCTTTAAATACTTGTGACAACAACAACAACAACAACAACAACAACATACATTCTTGATAAGAGCTAATGTAAAAACATTAATTAAAAGTGTGTTTAGGGGGCTGGTGGTAGAGAAGGTATGCATAGCATGTGCAAGGCCCTGGGTTCAATCTCCAGGACTGCCAAAGCAAAAACAAAAACAAAAACATGCAGCTAAGTTTCATGCTTATTCTTACTGGCTGTATTTTGTACTTCCCCCACCATCTTTTATTTCCAGATCAGTTACTTCTCCTTTTCCTTTTCCTCACATTAGACTTATGACAGATGTCTACCATCCCAAAACTTTTGCAAGTCTCATTTAGCAGTATGAGGCATTGTGTGTTCAGTCATTATTATTATCCTTGCATTCAAGACTGCTACAGTAGAAGTAAATCTTGTGGCACTTTAGTATTTAAGAGTATAAAAGCATAAAACCAAGGCAGAGAAGCATGGGCTTTGTCCTTTAGGGAATTCAAAAGACTAACTTATAGTCAGCAAAAGACAGCAAAACTATTTGGAGTTAATAAAAACACTGTTATTCAGTTTTAAAAAATAAATTTGGATGGTTCGATACCCTGTGACTGATGTTTAAATTTTACTTAAATTCCTCTAAAGGCTATTTTACTGTGTAGGTATAGCATCACTTAGTATTCTTTTCAAAGAAATACAAATCTACTAAAATGAGCTCTACGCAAAAAGTAAAATTCATTATAGATTACTTGTTATCTCCAAGAACCCGAAAACAGAGATGATATCCCAAGGTATTATTAGAAAGAAGTCCTCAAATGTTGATACTTTCTTAATCTTTTAGCACACTAAAACCAATTTTTCAGACTATGATGTTATTTATCTTACATGGGCCACAGGAAAATTAATACAATTGGAATTTTCCTTGTCTCTTGTTAGTATGGACAGTTTATGATCAGGTATGCTAGAAAAACTTTCACTTAGTAGATGATTATTCAAGAATAAAAATTTCACATGTCCACAGTAAGGTCAAGGAAATGAATTATTAAGTATCAAAATATATCTTAATTAAATAAAGTAGACTATCTCAAGATATAGTCTCCAACTTCATTGCATGAGGCCTTTATTTGATTATAATATCTACTCTTAAAAATATCAAATTTTTCTAAGCAAATAAATCCAAATTTATTTATAGCAACTATATAATTATTTACTTTGTTTTATATTCTACTTCTATAGTTATCTCTCTTCTTTAACTTTTTCTAAATCTGTTATTTTGTCTTAGAAACGTATTTAAATCTTTTCATGAGCTGAGATATGTATGAAGATATGAAAACATAAAGCAATACATTAATATGTCTCATTGAATCACACTGCCACATGTCTGTCAGTTAGCCATACTGTGGTGGCTTATGTGTTGCTATGAGATAGAAAGCTATGCCACTAGTATCTCAGATACTAGCAAGGTCGCCCATGATGGACAGGTTTCAGCTGAGCTTCCAGACTAAGATAGACTAGGGAGGAGGACCTGGCAAGCCCCTCCCAAAACAGCTCACCATTGAAAACCCTATGAATAGCACAGAAACACTGGCAGATATAGTGCCAGAAAATGCGTCCCCCAGGTTGGAAGACACTCAAAAGACTACTGGGAAAGATATGCCTCCTTAAAGTAGAGTCTACTGTGATTACGGCAATGGAGTAAAGCCCCAGTGACCTCCATTTGCTGATGTGGCATGACTCAAAATGAGGGGAAACAACTGTAAACATCCATTAATAATTAGAACATGGAATGTATGTACTATGAATTGAGGAAAATTAGAAATTGTTAAAAGAGAAATGGAGCACATAAACATTAACATTGTAGGCATCAGTGAGCTAAAGTGCACCAGCATGGACCATTTTGAGTCAGATAATCGTATGGTCTACTATGCTGGGAATGACAAAACAAAGAGAAATGGGATTGCATTCATCATCAAGAAAGACATCTCAAGATCTGTCCTGAAATGCTGTGAGTGATAGAATAATGTCCATACATATATAACAAAGGCCAATTAATATGACTATTATTCAAATTTATGCACCTACCACTAAGGCCCAAATGAAGACAGGGAAGATTGCTACCAAGTTTTGCACTCTGAAATAGATCAAACATGTAATCAGTATGTACAGATAATTACTGTTGACTGGAATGCAAAAGTTTCAGGCAAATAAGAAGGCTCAGTAGTTGGGAAATATGGCCTTGGTGACAGAAATGATGCTGAGGATCCCATGATAGAATTTTGTCAGACCAATGACCTTTCCATAGCAAATACATGTTTTCATCACACAAACAGCAACTATACACATGGACTTCACCAGATGGACCATACAAGAACCAAATTGACTACATTTTGACAATCGGAAAACTCCATATCAGATATCAGAACAAGACCAGATGCTGATTGTGGATCAGACCATCAACTGCTTATATGCAAGTTCAAACTGAAACTGAAGAAAATTAGAACAAGTGTACGAGAGCCAAGGTATGACCTTGAGTATATCCCACTTGAGTTCAGAGACCACATCAAAAACAGATTTAATGCATTAGACAAGTTGTGGCATGACATCAAAGATATCATTCATGAGGAAAGCAAAAGGTTATTAAGAAGGCAGGAAAAAAAGAAAAGACAAAATTACATATTAGGAGAGACTGAAATTTGCCCTTGAATGTCGAGCAGTTAAAGTAAAAGGAAGATATGATGAAGTTAAGGAACTCACAGAAGATTTCAAAGGCAGCCTGAGAAGACAAAATCAAATATTATAATGACATGTGCAAAGAGGTGGAGAGCTAGAGACAGAAAATCAAAAGGGAAGAACATGCTGTTTTTCTCAAGCTTAAGGAATTGAAGAAAAAAATTCAATCTTCACCTGGCAATAGTTAAAGATTATAGGGAAGATATTGAATGATGCAGGAAACATCAAAAGATGATGGAAGGAATATACAGAGTCATTATTCAAAAAAAATTTGTGGATGACCAACCATTTCAAGAGGTTACATATGATGAAGAACCAATGGTATTGAAAGGCAAAGTAGAAGCTGCCTTGAAAGAACTGGCCAAATACAAGGCTCCAGGAATTGATGGAATACCAATAGAGATGTTTCAACAAATAGATGCAACACTGGAGATGCTAACATGTTTATGCCAACAGATCTGGAAAATATCTACCTGCCCAACTGACTAGAAAAGATCCATATTTGTGCCTATTCCCAAGAAAGGGGATCCAACTGAATGTGGAAACTATCAAACAATATCATTAATATCATACATAAGCAAAATTTTACTAAAGATGATTCAAGAGCTATGGCAGTAGTATATAGTCAGGGAACTGCTGGAAAGTTAAGCCAGATTCAGAAGAGGGTGGGGATCCAGGGACATCATTGCTGATGCCAGATGGATCTTAGCTGAAAGAAGAGAATATCAGAAAGATGTCAATCTATGTTTTATCAACTATGCAAAGGCTTTTGATGGTGTTGATCATAACAAATTATTGATAACACTGTGAAGAATTGGACTAACAGAGTACCTAATTATACTCCTGAGCAATCTGTACCTAGACCAGGAGGTGTTTGTTTAAACAGAACAAGGAAACTGCTTGGTTTAAAGTCAGGAAAGGTGTGTGTCAGGGGTGTCTCCTTTCACCAAATCTCTTCAATTTATATGCTGAGAAAATAACCCAAAAAGCTGGAATTTATGAAGAAGAATGCAGCATCAGGATTGGAGGAAGGCTCATTAACAACCCATGTTATGCACATGAGACAACCCTGCTTGCTGAAAGTGAAGAAATTTGAAGCATTGACTGATGAAGATCAAAGAACAGTATGGATTGAAACTCCACATCAACAAAACAAAAATCCTTACAACTGAGTCAGTATGCAATTTCACAATGAATGGAGAAGAGATTGAGGTTTTTCATGATTTTTCTTTACTTGGTCCTACAATCAACACCTGTGGAAGCAGCAGTCAAGAAATCAAAAGACGGTTGCTTTAGGAAAAGCTGTGGCAAAAGATCTCTTTAACATGCTGAAAAATAAAGATGTCATACCGAAGATGAAGGTGTACCTGACTCCTGCCATGGTATTTTCAGTCACATCATATGGTTGTGAAAGCTGAACATTGGACAAGGGACACAGGAAAAGGATTGATGCTTTTGAATTATGGTGCTAGAGACGAATATTGAGTATACCATGGACTACCAAAAGAACCAACAGATCTATCCTAGAAATAGCACAGTCAGGGTGCTCCTTGGAGGCAAGGATGGCTAGACTGTGTCTTTTGTATACTGAACATGTAGTCAGGAGGGAGCAATCTTTGGAGAAGGACATCATGTTTGTGAGTGGCAGGACAACAAAAATAGGGAAAACCCTCCACTAGATGGATTGACACAGTATCTGCAACAATTGGCTTAAACATAAATAAGATTGTGTGCCTGGCACAGAATCAGGGAGTGTTTCATTCTGCTGCACATAGGGCCACTATGAGTTGGACCCAACTTGACAGCACCTAACAACAACATTGAATCCCAGGGTATTTTAAGTAAAATAAAATTTTAGCCATCATTTTGTAGTAAAATTCACTGTTCCCATGAAATAAGGTTTTGTGCTGCTCTATTAGCTCTCTCGGTAAACTTGAAGAAAAAAATACTTACACAGGGAAGAGTTTTTAAAAAGCATTTTATTTGAAAGCCTCCCTTGGAAACTAAATCCTTGCTTCTTACAATTTCCTGAGGGCAGAGAATGTTCTAATACAAATTATGTTCCTAAGTCAAGTAGTACACTTGAAGAAATTTTGATTCCCAGAAGCCTGAGATGATTCGACTCCCTTTTCTTTACAGGTCTGTTAGCTGAGTATATGGCAAAATAATAGGACCTAGGGTTGGCAGATTTATGATAAGCAAATCCTATATTCTTTTGAGAATATATGAGTTTCCACACTCTGTGATGTGGATAATGAGTAACTCACATTTATGGTACAAAAATGTGCCAGTCAAAGCAGTTGTAAAAATAATTTATTATAGAATTTTAACCTTTGGCCAGAAAACACATGGTCAATGAGAAGTACAGAAACATCCATACAAAATATTGTGAAAGAAATGTTGTCTAAGTTTTCCATCATATATGAAGAAAGAAAGTAATACATTCAAAAATCAAGGAGTCAATCAGATTTGTGAATATTGGTAGGGACATCCTTTAAGTCAGTAGTCCCCAAATTCTGGGACACAAATCAGTAAAGGTTGCTGACCTGTTAGGAATGGGACTACACAGCATAAAGTGAGTAGAAAGCCACTGAAGCTTCATCTTGTGTCTACAGCAGCTCCCCCTTGTTCACTGACATTACCAGCTATGCCTGTCTCCTGTCAGGTCAGCTAGGGCATTAGATTCTCGTAAGAGCATGAACCCTATTGTCCACTGCATATGCTAGGGATCTAGGTTGCACGTTCCTTATTAGAATCTAATACCGGTGATCTGAGGTAGAGCTGAGGTAGTGATGCTAGCTCTGGGGAGTGGCTGCAAATATGGATTAACTAATGTTAGCAGAGATGTTTGACTGCACAGAGATCATAATAAATCAATTGCTTGTAGGCTTATATCAAAACCCTGTCAGTGAGTGGCAAGTGACAATTAAGCTGCATATGGTGGTAGGCTTTCTAATGGCAAGTGATTTGATGTACTTCAGTTGTACAGCTGCATCTGGTGGCAGGCTTTAAGTCAGAATCTAATGTTTATTTTAGCCTGTGTCTGGACCCCTGTTATTTTATTTACCACTTTTGTCCAGGCCTACTTCCCTGTACTACACATTTGTCTCAAAGTTCTGATAAGCCCACAGGCTAACCTAGGCAAAATGAGTAAAAAACAAACATTCCTGGAGAGGTTTTGAAAAGGGGGAGGGATAGACTCAATGATGAGACAGTAGAAGACTTAGACTGCCAACAAAGAGAAAGCAGCATTTCAAAGAAAATACCAAGAATCCTCCTTAAATTACTGGTTCATTGCAACAGATGATTCACATTCTCCAACCCTTCTCTGTATAATATGTGGCATCTAGCTGTTCAAAGAAGTCATGAGATCTTCAAAACTGCTTCACCATGTGGGGACCAAGCACCCTGCATTAAAATGTAAGAGTTTGGAGTTTTTCAAAATAAAAAAAAACGTGAACACAAAGAGCAAAAGCAATTATTGAAGCCCAGCACTTCATCAAATATGTCTACCTAGTCGCTAACCATATTGCTGAAGCTAAAAAGCCTTTTACTATTGATGAAGAGTTGGTCCTACTTGCTGCTAAGGATGTTTGTCTTGGACTTTTAGGATAGGATGGCATTCCAAAGGTGACACATATTCCTGTTTTGGGTAGTACCACAACTAGACAAACTGATGAAATAGCAGAAGATATTGTGGCACAATTGTTAAGATTCATGAGTCACCGTGGTATGCAATCCAGGTTGACTAGCCTACAGATACTAGGTTGACTAGTCCACAGATACAAGGCAACAATGCTCATTTTTGTGTGATGTATTTTTCATGACAGTATGCATGAAGATATGTGCACTTTTATTGTACATAATACCACAGCAGGAAAATGATTCAAGTCTTTGAGAGATCACATATCAGGCAAACTGAATTTGTCATTTTATGACTGCATGGATGGAATGCCTGCCATGACTAGATGGCTTTCTCGTTTCACTACTCAGGTTGAATGCGTTGCTTCTGAATGTGAGACCACACACTGTGACATTCATACAGAAACTCTGGATAGCCGAAAAATGTTTCCTGAACTTAACATTTTGCAATTAAAATTATCAACCACATTAAAGTGCATGCTCTTAACTCTGATCTGTTCATGCAGCTGTGGGAGGAGATGGGTACAGAGCATACACGTCTTCTGTTTATTCACAGATGGGTTCTGAAAGGTGGATCACTGGCTAGAGCTTTTGAGTTGCAAGAGCTGCTCCTAAGATTTCTTTTAGAAAAACAGTCACCACTGGCAGTGCATTTCAGTGACACAGAAAAGGATCACAAAACTTCCTTACTTGTATGCATATTCAGCCTGCTCAACGAATTCAGTGTGAAACTTCAAGGGTGAAAAACTATGGGCAAGTCAGCAAGTGAAGTGGCTGCATTCAAACCCAAACTGGAATTATGGGGACAGTGAACATTGGGATTTTTGTGATGTTCCAAACATTAGTCGAGATTTTGAAAGAGATTAAGCTAAGACCTTTTTCCTGGCTGGTGCATGATCACCTGTCTTAGCTTTCAGGGGTTTGAACATTACTTCCCAACCACAAAACACCCCCAAACTGGATCTGCAACATTTTTGTGGGTAGGCCAGGTAAATCTACTTTGTCTATGCTAGAAGATAACTGCTTGAGACTGTAATTGTAGGTGGCCTTAAAAAGTGTATGTTTGAGACAACTCAAAATCTCTGTATGTTCTGGATTAAAGTAAAGGTCTAGTATCCTGATATAGTCCACAAAAGTATTGAAAAGCGTGCTTCCATTTCCAACATCCTATCTTTGTGAAGCAAAGTTTCCTTCAGTAACAGCAACCAAAACAAGATTACAGAGTAGACTGGACATAAGCAACACATTGAAGATGTCATTCTCTCCCATCACCCCCAGGTGGGACCATCTAGTTGCAGGAAGATAAGCTCAGGGCTCCCGCTGATCCTGCATTATGATGAGTTGTACAATTATTTCATTATATATTACAATGTAATAATAGAAATAAAGTGAACAACAAACATAATACACTTGAATCATCTCAAAATCATCTCCCCCTGGGTCTGTGCAAAAATTGTCTTACACAAAACCTGTTTCTGGTGCCAAAAAGTTTGGAGACCACTGCTTTAACTGATTAATTAAATTTTCCCAAATTTATCCAGTGTAGCTCTTTTTCTGCTGAAATATATTTTAACAGGTAATAGGAATAAGTGAAAGTTACATTAGGCTTGGAAGTTTATGCTTCACATATATAAATATGTATGAATAAATAAATAAATAAATAAATAAATAAATAAATAAATACAGGTCATGTGCTCTAGCCCTAAACCTGTCTGAATTGCAGGATGGAGTTTTAGCTCAGTTGGTAGAGTGCTTGCTTAGTGTGCACTGAAGCCCTGGGTTAGATTCCCCAGCACATCCCGCTACAAATCTGAGTTGTCTTTAATCATTCCACATAATTTGTATCCTAATCTTCCTCCAAGTGGAATTGTAAACCACTTATGGATTTAATTGGATTTGTTCACAAAATCTATTTAAATTTTACTCATTTGAGATTAAAGGATTTACTCTAAATGAAAGTATTTACTTTGATGTTATAATAAAACCCATTAAGTTGTACACTAACTAAAATTAACTATTCATTTATATATTTTTTCAGCCCCTTAGTTTTGTTTGGATCCAACTGACTGGACAGCATAAACCTCTACATTATCTCTCAAGTTCCAAGGCAGGATCCTACAGCTTATGCTGTGCCATTAGAACATTTTCTTTTAACTACTTCTATTCTTTACTTCTTCAAGGACAGTTGATTTTCCCTAAGCATTCCCCAAAAAATCAGCCATTGAAAACCCTATGAGGATCACTATGAGTTGGATCCGACTAGATGGCACCTAACAACAACAAATAAGTTGGGAAATCCTACATAAAATAATCACAGAGGCTAAATGTTTTGGGAAATCACTACTTCCTGATCCCTGTCCTGCTCCCGTGTAGTTATCTTCATCTCTCTTTCTTGGAGTCAGAAGAATTTAGTTTATTCAGAAGACTTCTCTCCTAGCAATTGCCAAAATTTATCACTGAACCAGGCCACTTTCTGATTCATTAGTTTTTAAGAGTGCTTAAGTCTCCTCCCTTAAGCACCAAACAATCCCTTTGCACATTCTTGCCAGGGATGACAGTCTTGACTCCTGTGACCCCAATTTAAACCATGTTAGTTACACATGAGATTCAAAGTGTCCTATAAGCATCCTTGGCCTGCTTATATCTGCCACATTTAGTGACAAAAGCATCCAAGAACAAACCTTGTATAAATCTGGGCCTTAATGAATGCCTATTCCCAGAGTTCTAACACAGTGGGGACTTTGCTGTGGAGGTTTAAGTTTATTCTGGTAGATATGTAGTGGTATCACAATATAGTTTTACTTTGCATTCCCATAATGATGTTTATTGATACTAAATATGTTATCAAACATGATTATTGACTTATGATACTTCCTTTGTAGTGTTGTTGTTGTTGTTGTTAGGTGCCGTTGAGTCGGTATCTGACTCATAGCAACCCTCTGTACAACAGGGGAAACACTATTGTCAGTGCTTCTCTGCTGTTCATAGGGTTTTCAATGGCAGATTGATTTTTGGGAGGGGGTTGCCAGGTCCTTCTCCCAAGCCTACAGCTTCTGGTGTTCCCAGGCGGTCTCCCATCCAGGTACTAACCAGGCCCGA
>VMDO01031595.1:0-19921 GCA_007922755.1 Pedetes capensis
AAAAGCAAAGATGTCACATTGAAGATGAAGGTGCGTCTGACTCATGCCATGGTATTTTCAGTGGCATCATATGGTTGTGAAAGCTGGACATTGAACAAGAGAGACAGAAAAAGAATTGATGCTTTTGAATTGTGGTGCTGGAGACATCTATTGAATATACCATGGACTGCCAAAAGAACCAACAGATCTGTCCTAGAAGTACAAGCAGAGTGCTCCTTGGAAGCAAAAATGGCCAAACTGTGTCTTACATATTTCGGACATGTAATCAGGAGAGAACAATCCCTGGAGAAGGACATCATGTTTGGAAGAGTGGCAGGTCAACACAAAAGAGGAAAACCCTCCACCAGATGGATTGATACAGTGTCTGCAACAATGGGCTTAAACATAAATAAGATTGTTTGCCTGGCACAGAATCGGCAAGTGTTTCGATCTGCTGTACATAGGGTCGCTATGAGTTGGACTGTACTCGACGGCACCTAACAACAACAATTTGCTAAAGGGGTATTAGATTATATGACAGTCACCAAAGAAGATATTCTAAAGCTAATTTTCAAAGGTAGTGCTATACCACGGGCTAATAAAATTTCACCTTGCACCTCCCCCAATCTGAAGAATCTATAGACATTAAAACTAGTTGAAAGCCTTTCCATAGAACCACTGAGGCATTTCACCAAGCTTTGAATAAAATATTATCCCCCGTTCTCTGTAAATCCAAGAAACTGCCTATAACCACTTTCCTCAAGTGAATCATTTGTTCATATATCACATCTTTCCTTACTGGATCCCAACCAGGAAATTGGTATTTCCAACCATAGCAACTCTACACAACCCAATGTTTCATAGTGAAAATTACTAAATTCCTATACTTACATGGATTTCTTGGTTTAAAAAAAATAGAATCATATCACTTAAGATCATGAAAATTTATCACATATCCCAAAGAAATTATTTCCTTCTGTAGTCACATTTCTCTTTTCTTGATCATCCTTATTTATCAACTTGTATTCTTAAAGTAACCTAGATCATAAGTAAATACTAAATTGAAAAAATAGTTGTAGAAGTTTATCATATCACAAATACATACTCATTAATACCGTAGTTAGAATAAACTCCAAATGAGGTTTTTAAAAATAATTGAAGATAAAGAAAAAGTTGGATAAAGCATAAATTTAGAAATTAAAAAATTGTATAATGGGGAGCCTAGTAGGTGGCAGACACACATATCTCATTTATTCTTCACAATGGGGCAGGGAGGAAACTATTATTATCTCAGTAGCTGAGAAAACTGAGATTTTAGAGAGATTAAATAATCTGCCTAAGATTAAGAAAGAAGAACATGGCTACTGTTTAAAGCTAAAATAGACTCCAGTACCCTTGTACTTGGTACTAAACAATATTCCATCACAATCAAGATTAGTCCTACACTTGACCTGAAGCCAGGAAGATATCCCTCCCTCCCTTTCCCTCTCTCACACACATGCAAGCATACATACAATTTCATAAACCATGTTTTTATGAATGTCAGGATAGCTTTCTGAGAATTCTTTTCATGTCAATCCTCCTATCAAATCTTTCCCCAAATAAAAATATAACTTCTCTCTCTCTCTCTCTCTCTCTCTCTCTCTCTCTCTCTCTCTCTCTCTATGCTATTGTTGCTTTGTTGTGTTGTTTTGTGTCTTATAAGAGGCAGTTCATCGTAATAGCAGTTATCAAGGAGAACAGACAAGGGAAAACAAGTGGAGCACAAACTGTCTTGTCAATTTGATTCAGTACTGACAGACAAGACAACAGGATTCAATCAGCACAGAAAATAGAAGAAAAATAGAACCCATTTATCAGTTTCACTGTCCCTAGGGTTTTTCCACATGTACTATCTGTCAGTGAGTTCAGCTCAAAGATCCCAGCAGCCCTCAGGGCCTCTCAGTGGCTTTGCTGAGTGATTGATTGACAGCTGCATCAAATCAGTGGGTCAGTCTATTTTACCTTATTTATTGAGACTCTGAAGGTTGCTCATCTCATTATCTCAAGTACCTAACAGGCAGCTTGGTGCACCACCATTGCTCAAGAAGAATTTATGGAAAATAAGTTGAGGATCTATAATTGAGGAATCTATGTAAGTGAGGAACATCTAAATGAACTAAATGATTACATGTTTTTACTTTCCAATAAGGTTCAAATACTTTTGGAAGCCATTGAACCTAATAGCCAAAGAATTCTCTTTGCTTTTATCTTGACTAATTACTTGTTACCTTTTATCAAATTCAGTATACACATGATATAGAAAAATATGAATGCAAAGAAAACTCAAATAAGAGAAATCAAATTTGTCAGGACTTAAGATGGAGATATAGTAATCTGCACACACAGTTGTACCAACAAATAAAAATCCAAATGTTCAGTAAGAAAAACCATTTGTCATTTTTTTTTCCTTTTCTGCAGACATGCATATCACCAAATCCTAAGGCCACTTTTCAACACTGTTTTATTTGATGTCTCAATAGCTTTCCCCACTACTAACACTTCCTGCTTTCTAGAACACTCTCTCTCCCAGGCCTGTAGAAATGAAAGCCTTTGGTTTTCTTCCCTATTTCGTAATTTCTCTGTTTCCCTTGCCAGTCACTCTTTTTTTCTACTTGACCTTTAAATGCTGGGTATCTTCAGGGTTTGGTCCTGAACTCTCCTTTCATACATCCATATTCTTTCCCATGGGATGTCACCTATTTCCATAACTTTAGCTACCTTCTAAATGCTGTTTTCCTTTGGGGTCTAGAAAGTACATGCTGTTTTACTGCAGAAATATATACATTACTTGCTTACTTAGTATTTTCAGTTAGAAACTCCAGAAATTCCAGACTCAATATATCTAAATTCAACTCTTGATTCTCCTTCTACATCCATCTGTTCACTTTCCACTGTTCTCCATAACAATAAACGACACATCTGTGTGACCTGTTGCACACAGAACAGAGTTGAGAGTCAACCCGGACACCTTCTTCTCCAATCATCAGCCCATCTGACAAATTACCATGTTCTGTCAATTGTACCAAAAAATATACTTCACAGTCATCTATTCATATCGGCAAGTACCAACCTAGTCCAACCTACTATTATGGATATTTCTTGATCAGACCTTCTGACATTAGTTTCCTAACTGTGTTTCTTGTCCTCACTTCAACTACATACTTTCATGTGGTGAGCATCACAGAGAGGGACCTATTTTAAAAATGTGAGTCATAGATGTTCTCTTTTGGAATCCCTTGACAATAATTCCCCTTTGGCTTTGGATGAGATTCCCAAGACTAACCATAACTAAAAACACCCCACAAATTCTATCCCACCTCTTTTGTCTCTCAACAAGGTTATCTAAATTTTTGTTCCTCCTAATATCCTCTGAGTAATTACCATAAAATATTAGAGCAGTGACAAAGAAGAAACAGCAATGTATCACATTTGAGGTGACATAATATTCATAAGGACGGTGTAATCATTGGCTCTGATCAGGATGATTCCTTGCAGAGACTAATGCTGATTGGCTCTGAGAATACATATCATGTCAGTGCAAGCCTTGAGTGGGAATGTCAATAGAACATTGCAGTGGGACTGGGTGCTGTGCCTATCAACCTGAACTTCAACTCAGAATGTAGGCTGAGGTTTATTGCAGTGGTCACAGAAATGCTGAGTGAGGCTAATAACAGCCTTCAAACTGTCCTGTCTGTTTGTACCCAGACAGCGTGAGCCAATTTCTCTTTATTAATAGGCAGGGGGAAAGGTGGTGGAGAGGCACTGCAGAGAAAATGAGAAATAAAACATTACCCAGCTTTTGGAGAACATTAGTACAGGGAAAAAATGTGTACTGCAAGAACCAGAACTCTCTCTTGGGTAAAATTTGTATTTTCAGTAGATTGAAAGATTTACCTTCTACGAAATGACAATGTGAGTATCAAACAGGTTGAGACATGAAAAGCGAATAAAATGCAAATAGTATAAACAAACAAAGGAAAACAGATCAAGTAAGGAAGCTACAATTTCAATAGAAAATATTGTACCTGAGTCTAAGGTTGTTGTGAATCAGAATAGATCTTTTAGGAAACTAAAACAGAAATGTAAAGTGCTCACTTCACAATAACCCACACAACTCTCCATAGTACTTTGAGACAAGAGCTTACAAGCTTAGTGGTTAATGTGAGTTTTCTCAACAAATATTTTATAATGACTATCATGATATTTATTGCATTTTTGTTTTGCCAATTTAACAGCTGAGGATTGCATGAATATTTTGTTCTGTTAATTTCCTTTTTAATTTGGTTTGGTTTTAATTTCATGTTTGCTCTAATGGTATGGTAACTTCTACTCTTTTTCCTTCACATTCTGGTGGTCCAACTTTGTACATAATCTCATTTTAATCTTTTTCATTTTGTTTTTGGCTTCTTTAGTAAGTCACTAACAGTTGATTTTTTTCTTTTTTAATCTATTCTGAAACACTTTGTCTTTTTTTAAAGCATTTGAAAACAAGTAGGTTTTATGCTACAGAAAAACCAATACATCCGCTATTATAATAGCAAATATTCCAAATATTTTCATATTATCAAGGGCAAGAAGTTAGAAAAATAGTATCTTCTGGTGTAAAATGAGAAATTTATATATGGTGTGTTTTTATTCTTCTCTGCAGACACAAATTATTTTCTAAAAAAAGCAAATATACATCTACATGTAGCAATTGCCATATGTGTACTGTAAAAATAGATGTAAACAAAAATATATTCCAGGATTTTTTATTCAAAATAGCAGAATCTTGTCATTAAAATGCTCTTTCAGTTACACATTTTCTTTTTAAGAATAATTTTAACTGTGTCAGGACTGAGAGCATCATGTTGGTTTCACACATAGAAAACTTTTAGAACAATGTTATGTAAGGTAAACACTACATAGATGAGTCACAACTACTCTTATATCAATATCATCATCATCACCATTATATTATTATTATTGTTAAAACCAATTTGCTAATTTTGATGAGCTAATTTTCTGAAAAAATATAAATTTAATCATATTTAAAAGTCAGATCAAGTAAACAAATACAGAGCAAATTAGTGAAAATATAAAAGATATTACCCCAAATACATTTACAGTCAGCTTAATGTGAGTTTTTTCAATGCAAATGAACCTTACAAATAGCTCCAGAAGTTTAAAAATTACTGAAAATTATCCTACTCATTTTATGCGATTATCATAATATATTACCAAAATCTGAAAAGGTAATAATACAAAGCAAGTTTTAAGAAAGAATAAAGGTCCATACAAACTGGCCTCCAAGGTCAGAAGTCTCACACCAGATAACAAAGGACAAGGTGCCAGATACTGAAGTCCAAGTTCAGACCAGATGGCCAGACAGAAATGACCTAATTGTTCAACTGTTCTCTCTCTCCCTTATCCCTTTTTCTTCAAAGAAACTTTCCCTTCCTATGCTTCTCACCAAAGTCCAGCCACTCCTATAAAACCCCTGGCCTTATTCAGGTTGAAGCAGGAGCCACACCCCCTCAGAAGGTCCCCCCTCACACTTTTTTGCTTGCTCTGCATAAACTTGCTCCCAGTAGGTCAAAGTGTTCTCTCCTGTCTAGGTGCCTCCTCCACTGGATTTTCTCTAACATTTTAGACTACTCACTCTATAGGTAGAGTAAAAATCGAAATAAAATACTAACATGTGCATTCGTAAATAAAGCCAAAAGACCCATTGCATTGGGAAAAGCTGTTGCAAAACACCTCTTTAAAGTGTTGAAAAGTAAAGATGTCACATTGAAGACAAAGGTGTGCCTGACTCATCATATGATTGTGAAAGCTGGACATTGAACAAGGGAGACAGGAGAAGAATTGATGCTTTTGAATTATGGTGCAGGAGACATCTATTGAATATACCATGGGCTGCCAAAGGAACCAACAGATCTGTCCTAGAAGAAGTGCAACCAGAGTGCTCCTTGGAAGCAAAGATGGCTAGACTGTGTATTACATATTTTGGACATGTAGTCAGAAGGGACCAATCCCCAAAGAAGGACATCATGTTTGGGAGAGTGGCAGGCCAACAAAAATGAGGGAAACCCTCAATTAGATGGGTTGACACAGCGTCTTCGACAATGGGCTTAAACATAAAAAAGATTGTGTGCCTCACCCAGAATCAGGGAGCGTTTCATTCTGTTGTACATAGGGTCACTATGAGTCAGATCTGACTCGATGGCACCAAACAACAATAATGAATCTTCACAATATAATAGAGCTAATCCTAGAAAGATAAATAATATTACTGAGGAAATCCACTGATAGAAGATAACATTAGTAGGTCTATTGAAAAGCACTTACTTATTTCAACATATAATAAAATTTAAATTAAAAAATTAAAACTCACTAAACCTTTCAGAAAACTAGAATTAGATGTATACTTCCAGGATATTATAAAGCCAATCTATCTCGATCCAAGAACCAACACATAGTTAAAGATTAAGACTTGGAGGCATTCAATTTAAAGGAAGGAAAAAAATCATTGACTCTTTTATTCTAATTGATGAGTTCTAGAAGTTTTGGATAACTTAATAAGTGTGAAACAAGCTTTTACTTTTCTTTTGCATTGTTTTTATGTGTACAATAGTGTATTCCTGTATACACCAAAACACAAAGTTCTTTTACTTTTTAAATTTCACTTTGTCTGCCACTTAATGCATCACTTTTACAAACAAAAATTAAAGATTTCTAAATTTTTACCTATGAATTACTGAACATGGGAAGATCAATAATAAAATGCATGGGAAAAAATCATGTTATGTGACTACCCACTTATAAACACCAGTATTATAGCTCATGATTAAAATTTGGGTGTGAGAATTTTAATAGCTCTTCAATTTTGTAGATATCTTGCAAATTGTAAAAACCAAGAATGTTGAACTCAAGAAAGTCAAATATTTTACTTTATAATCAGAAAAGAGTAAAGTTTAAAATATATATCTGAATATATTTTATAGTGCACATAGTAAACTATGTAATTACATGTAAGTTTCAAAGGTGTAATGAAAAAATTTAGAAGACTTCAAAAATGTTAAATCTATCTCTTACCGGTTTTCTCCCAAGAAAATCAACGAGTAGTGTTTAATTGGATATGTGTTCCCTCTCCCACCCTTTAGAAACAAAAATGTATGAAAGAACTAAGTACTTTCCAGTTGAAAGACATCCTAACACACAAATTAAATGTTTTGCATTGTCTATACTAATTATCACACATCTATTTGCATTTGCTAAATAAGCATAGTAGAAATGTTTATTTAACTGTCTTAGATTTCCTCATGCATTAAAAACATCTAATTAAAACATCTGCTCAGAATTTACCAATTTGCCAGGGGTTAAACAGAACATAGCATGAAAATTCAGGCTTAGTATTCAGTTGTTATTCAAAAAGACACAGGGAAAATTTATGAATGGGGAAAAAGAAATGATGGTTCTAATAAATTGATGTCAAATAATTTTATAATTTCCCTAAATAATAATTTATATTCATACAATCCTTGAAATGTATAAGTAATAAAACCTGGGGAAAATACACCAGAAACTCAACTCTCAGGGATTATTTTTATGCTATTTTATGGGACAAGTATCTTCTTTAGATAGATACATATATGACAATAGATAGATGAATAGATAGAAGTATCAAAGTTTTATGACAACAAAGTACATAATCAGTATGACAATATAATTAAGCATCTATTAAAAATTTATGCCCTTTAGTCACTCAACAGATGGTATTTTTAACTTGTAAAATATCACTTCCTTGTTATTATATGAGTATTTTTCCCATAATTACTTTTAAACTGAGTAAATACAAAATGAAATTAGAGAATCATGAGATCACTGAGACTAGATTAAATAGCCTCTAGCTCAATGATTTTCTATTTTCTCTAAATCCCTAAATCATCTCCTTTCATCATATTAAGCTTTCTGTCATTATAGTACATCAGCAGTCATATCCTAAACACTTTGTTTTTCTGACTCTTTATGATATCCATCTGGGAAACCATCAGTATTAGATGAATTCAACTACTCTTTAAAGTCTGTATATAGCTGAGCAACTCCAACTGGTCCCAACTGCAACAACAACAACAAAAAAAATGCATACAGAGGGCAAAACAGAGGGCCATAAGCAATGCATGGAGAACACTTTGGGTGCTTCCCTCTCCCAAACCTCTAGGTGGCCATTGAAAATCATTTCTATTTTCCTCAAATTTCTGACAAAGTTTCTCTCCCATGCTTTTCTTCTATAGATAACCTATATTTATACTTCCTAGAGATAACAAAGGCAGTCTGACAGGAATTCTCCTCAATGTACCAAACACTAAAGGCTAAAATATTTTTATATAACCTCGTTTTCTATCCTGATACTGTGGAGTTGCCATATGGTCTCCCAAAAGAGCAATCTTATTCTTTGGGTTCCAATCCTTTCAGCTTTCCAGATTCTGAGTAATCTTACCCTAGCTACTCTCTTTTATTTTATTTTAAACTTTGTGGGCCTCCCCGTCCTATCTCTCTAGACTCATCCTTTTCTTGACCATCATTAAGCATTGGATTTTCTCATGACTTAGTCTTAATGAATTTCTCCCTTCATATTCTTTTTAATCTCATCTGTCTTTACCCTTATCTGTCCTTGAAATCCACCTGCCTGCTCTGATATTCATCTGTATTGAGTAAGAGGATGTTGCTGTGAATCAAACCCAGGGCTTCACCTGAGCTGGGCACATGCTCTACAACTAAGCTACATCCTCAGCCTTCATCCTCATTTTTATAACCCAAAGACATCCTAAAACCACCAGGCCCAATAATACACACCTTCCTCTCAATGTATGGAGCCACTCCCCACACAATTTATAATGTCATAGTTCTAAGACTGGGTCATCCTCGACTCCTTTCTCACTACCCCATTACAGCCCCACATCAGGTCTGTTAACTTTTCTTCTTAGATATATCTTGTCTCCCTGTGCCTCCCCAATTTTTCCACCCCTTTACCAAGTCCAGACCATAATCTTTTACTTTGTTGTTTTTGTTGTTAGGTGCCATCAAGTTGGGCCTGGCTATGGTGACCCTCATAGGGTTTTCAATGGCTGATTATTTCAGGATTCCTTTGGGAGTGGATTGCCACATCATTCTCCCATTTTTGCAGTGTGGAGAATTGAACCCATGTCCTCAGAGAGGGCAGAGCAATACTCTACTAACTGAGCTAAACCCTAGCCAATCTTCTACTTAGAGTACCAAAATTTGCCTCCTTATGTACAATCTTTAGAGGCAGAGCAAACTTTTAAAAACACAAATAAGCATCATGTCACCTTCCTACCTTAAAACAATTTAATAAGCTCCCTTTGCTTATTATTGACAAAATCCACAGAATATCCCACAATTTCTTGCCTTCTGAGATTTAGCAAACACAATCTTCTTCCTATTCTTGGAATCTGTGTTCTTCTAACCATAGGGCCTTTACACACCTGTTCTCTTTCGCTATTTCTATAAAATCCACAACCCTCAGCTCAAACTATTTCCAGAGAGAGATTACTTAGATCCTCAAATATAGATCAAGTGTATCTTATACTCTCTTATAATTTTCTGACTTGCCTTTAGAAAATATCCCTTAATGACACATTTCATTTATTTTTATTGGTGTATATTTACTGTATAATACAGTGAGTTTCATTAAGACATATTCATGTGTTTATATATGTTTTGAAGGCTAGAGATTAGCTGAGTTGGTACAGTGCTCACTCTGCACACTTGGAGGCCCTAGGTTCAACCCCCAGCACCAGAAAAATGGGAGAAGGACCAGCAGCCCACTCTTGAAAGAATCTCAAAACAATTAGCCATTGAAAACCCTATGAATAGCAGAGAAGCACTGACAAAGTGCCACATGTGGCAGAGTGTCCCAGAGTATTTTGTCCTATTGTATATAGGGTTACTATGAGTCACACAAATGAGGCTGGAATTTAGCTCAGTTGGTAGAGCATTGCTCTACAGTCTCTGAGGTCCTGAGTTTGATTCCCAGAATGGCAAAAATGGGAGAAGGATGTGGCAATCCACTCCAGAGGCAATCCAGAAACAATCAGCCACTGAAAACCCTATGAGGGTCACTGAGTCAGACACAACTAGACAGCACCTAACAAAAACAACATGAGTTACCAGACTCAATGACACCTAACAACAACCTGTGTTTGGTTTACTACCTATTTATACCATGTGGGAAACCATTGTTTTAGATTTTGCTTACCATGCCTAGTACTCAGTATAATACCAGGAACATCACAGGATTACCTTTTAATATTTGTTGAGCAACTAGAAAAGAGAAATTTAGAAATTATTCTATGTATACTAAATTTTAAGTCATAACAGATTTGCATCAAAGTTTACATAAGTTTCTGACTTCGGTTATTTTTTTTCTTTTGTTAGTTTGCTTTTGCAGTACGGAGCCTCACGCACGGTAGGCAAGAATTTCGCCACTGAGCTGCACCCTTAGCCCTGTCATTTTTTTTTTTTTTTTTTTTTTTTTGTGGCAAGGCCTCACTAAATTGCACAGGTTGACTCTGTCCTGGAACTCCCAATCCTCCTGCCTCAGCCTCTGGAGTAGCTGGGATTACAGGCATGGTGCTTAACTTCAGTTTATGATGCCTCACTCAAATTCAAGTTCTTTGCAGTGACAACTAGAAGCATGCTCAATTTCTACCATTTTTTATCTATTTGACGGATGCTCGATTTAATTGTTCAATAAAATAGCAATTATTCACAATCCTCTCCGAAAACTTCTTTGTTAATTTTCACTCTGCCATTCTGTTTGGACGTTTGTTTTCCTTCTCACTTTCGTCTCACAATAGTTTGTCTTCTCTCTCACTGGGGAACCACTCAAAATTTATAAGTGATAAAAAAAACTTGATACTTACTACCCCAGATACACATACAAAAAATTTAGCATCAAAACTCTGGCCCTCACAAAATGTAATTTTACTTTTCTAACAGTTACACATCAATGGGTAGAATACAAGTTTGACAAGAACAAGGATATTTGTCTATTTTATTCATGGATATATTTCCAGTGCTTAAAAGAATATCTGACATGTGAAGACAAATACTTGCTGAACAAAGGGACTTCCATATAAAACATTGTCTTAAAAACATATGTCTTAAAATTATTTAATTATTCATTTCTGGTGATATGTGGACTATAGCTTCCATACAATTCTGTTCCACAAACAGGCATGACTATATAAAGAAAAGTCAATGTTTGTCCAACTATTTCCCATAATTTTCTCAAATTTCAACTGCTGAATTTACTCAGTTGAATCCTGGCAATTATTCTTGAGAATCATATGTAAAATAAATGGCATTTCTAACTGCCTGCATTTCTAACTTTGGAACTGGGTGTTAAAGAAAGCTCAGAACCTTTGGTGAATAGAAATATGGGCTAAACTTTGATGGGTGTGGAAATGTGGAATGTTGTTGTTTTTAGGTGCCCTCAAGTTGAGTCTGACTCAAAGTGACCCTATGCACAATAGAAGGAAACACTCCTCCATTCTGTGTTAGGCACACAGTCTTTTTTGTGTTTAAGCCCATTGTTGCAGACACTGTGTGAATCCATCTAATTGAGGGTTCCACTCATTTTTGTTGGCCTGCCACTCTCCCAAACATGATATCCTTCTCTGGGGATTGGTCCTCCTCACTATCTGTTCAAAATACGTAACAAACAGTCTAGCCATCCTTGCATCCAAGGAGCACTCTGGTTGCACTTCTAGGATAGATCTGTTGAGTTTTTTGGCAGTCCATGGTATACTCAATATTCATCTCCAGCACCACAATTCAAAAGTATCAATTCTCCTGTCTCCCTTGTTCAGCGTCTACCTTTCACAACCATATGATGTGAATGAAAATACCGTGGTATGAGTCAGGCTCACCTTTGTCTTCAATGTGATATCTTTACTTTCCAACACTTTAAGGAGGTCTTTTGCAACAGCTTTTCCTAATGCACTGTGTCTTTTGATTTCTTCACTGCTGCTTCCATGGGTGTTGACTGTAGAACCAAATAAAACAAAATCTTGGACAACATCCATCTTTTCTCTATTTATTATGAAGTTGCTTACTGACCCAGTGGTAAGGATTTTTGTTTTGTTAATGTTGAGGCACAGTCCATACTGAAGGCTGTATGCTTTGATCTTCATCAGTAAATGTTTCAAATCTTCTTCACTTTCAGCAAGCAGAGTTGGATGATCTGCATAATGTAGGTTGTTGAGTCTTCCTGTAATCATGATGCTGCTTTCTTCTTCATAAAGTCTAGCTTCTTGCAGTATTTGCTGAGCATGGAGATTAAAGAGATATGGTGAAAGGATACAGCCCTGACACACACCTTTTTTCACTTTAAACCAGGCAGTGTTTCCTTGTTCTGTTTGAATAACCGCCTCCTACTCCATATACAGATTCCTCATGAGTACAATTAAATTCTCTGGTATTCCAATTCTTCACAGTGTTATCCATAATTTGTTATGATTCACACAGTGAAATGCCTTTGTATAGTTGATAAAACATAGGCATCTTCCTAGTATTTTCTGCTTTCAGCTAATATCCATCTGACATTATCAACGATGTCCCTGGTTTCATGCCCTCTTCTGAACCTGGGTTGATTTTTTTTGGCAGTTCTAGGTCAATATTCTGCTGCAGTTGCTTTTTAATGATCTTTAGAAAATTTTTGCTTGCATGTGATATTAATGATATCATTTGATATGTTCCACATTCAGTTGGGTCCCCTTTCTTGGAAATAGGCACAAATATGGATCCCTTTAATTAGTTGGCCATGTGGCTATTTTCCAAACCTATTAGCATAAATAAGTTAGTATCCCCAGTACTCCATCTCTTTATTGAAACATCTCTATTTGTATTCCATCAATTCCTGGAGCCTGTGTTTTGCCAATTCCTTCAAGGGAGTTTCCACTTCTTCCTTCAGTACAATTGGTTCCTGATCATATGCAACCTCTTGCAATGGTTGGTCATCCACCAATTCTTTTTGGTATAATAACTCTATGTATTTCTTCTATCTTCTGATCACTGATGCCTAGAATGTCAATGTTTATGTGCTCCATTTCTCTTTTAACAATTTCTAATTTCCCTAGATTCATACTATGTACATTCCACGTTCCAACTATTAATGGATGTTTACAGTTGTTTCTCCTCATTTTGAGTCATGCCACATCAGCAAACGGAGGTCCCTGGGGTTTTACTCCATTTCTGTCATCACTGTAGACTCTACTTTGAGGAGGCAACTCTTCCCCAGTAGTCTTTTGATTGCCTTCCAACCTGGAGGCCTCATTTTCCCGCACTATATCTGACAGTGTTTCTTTGCTATCTATAGGGTTTTCAATGGCTAGTTGTTTCTTGGGAGTGCTTCGCCAGGTCCTACTCCCTAGTCTGTCTTAGGATGATAAATAGTCAGCTCCAATAAATCAAAGGAAGCCCCATGCCACTGTTGGCAATATCAGAGCTCTTGGAATGATAAGAAATATCATTCCCATCACTAAATATGTTTTGAGGAATTCTTTTATATGAAGGATGCCAATTGAGAAAACAAAAATTGATAATGAAACATGCACAGGAGGAAGTTTGAAAGAATGCAACTTTCAAACTAATGGGAAATGAAACTAAAGTAAAGATGAATCTCCAGTTGCAGTAAGACAATGTAAAGGCAATTATAGTCCATTTACCTTCTTTAAAAATCACTAAACAAGTAGGAATACAAACACTTTATAAATATTAATACTTTTGTTTATCTTTAGTGAATCAAGAAAGCAGTCATAATCAAAAACATCATTTTGAGGAATAGTGGAAAAACTCATTTCGTGTTATGACCAGACACTGACAAATGGCACTCACAGCAACCCTCCCCCAACCTTTCTGGACCTGAGTAGGAAAATCTTCCCCTTAGACATATGTAAAACCCTCCAGAAATACCTCTCAGGGTTTTTATTGTTGTTGTTGTGAGTGCCATGTCATCTGCAGCCCATAGCAATCAAATGCCATTTTCCTTCTCATACTACCCATAGGAAGTCAGCTTAAAATGAAGTCAGCCTGGAAGCCTGTTGGCAAAGTCCTGGAAGCCCTCTCTAGGTGATGGCTGCAAGATAGAGCAGAGTGAAAAGAAGAAGGAAGGCAAAGTGCAGTACAAGGCAGCTGATACCTGTAAGCAGTTTATTATAAGTCCCAAGCCTTCTGACCTATGGCCCAACAAAAGAAAAGCTTGATCTTTGAGCAGGAGCCTATCATTTATAAACTTGAATCAAAGCTAAGAAGTGCTAAAGCTCTCTTCTCCAACTTCTCCCTACTCTATTATTTAACAATTGCCCCCATTTAAAAATTAGTAATAACAAAGGAAGACTAGCACACAACATGAGCTAAAAATGATCCATTTGTTGAATAGAAAGAGCATTAAGTATATGGATCCTGTGTGAAATGAAGCCCTGTATTAGTTGATTTGGCAACATCAGCACATAATACAAAGATACCTGCTGTCATGGAGTTTCATTCTAGTACTAGAGATAGATCAAACATAATCAATTATAAAAGCCAATTGAATTATGTGATGTGTAAGAAAATGATAATTCTATGAAAATTTAGAAAAATAGAACAAGTAAGGGGGATCAGGATTACTGGAGCAGAGGTGAATAGTAGGTTTAATAGAGCATTCAGGGAGGCCACACCCAGAAGGGAGATCTGAGCAGAGATTAGATGAAGGCAAAGAAATTAAGGAGTTGGATATATGGTAGAAGAATATTTTAGGCTGAGGGGAAGACCCTGAGGTATACATTCTGGGCATAGTAAAGAACCACTGTAGCAGGGAGAGTTTGGTACAGTTGAGTAGAAGTTGAGATTAGAAAGTTGAGGGGGTGAGAGTAGGCAAGTAAGAGAGTTCTTAGATCATTTAGGCCATTGCAAGGACCTGTACTTCTATTCAGGGAAACGGGAAATCATCATAGGGTTCTGGGAAAAGGAGTGGCAAGATCTGACTAATGATTTAAAATGAAAACTCTGGTTTCCCTCTTGAAAATAGACTGCCACAGGGCAAGAGTGAAGGCAACTTCAGTAACCCCGGTAGAAAAGAATGGGTAATGGTTGCTTAGGCAAGGTCAGTGGTGGGCAAATGAAGAGCACTGGACTCTGGACATAGTTAAAAGAGCCATCAGAGTTTGTGACATACTGTAAATAATCTGTGAAGATAAGAACAAAGAATAATTCTGAAATTTCCAGCCAGAGCATGTGAAAGGATGGATTTGTCATCAACTAGATGGAAAAAAAATGTTCTTCAACAAGATTAAAGGGGAAGATCTGGAGTTCAGTTTTGGAAGCACAGAATTTGAAACATTTTTCTTCTGAATAAGTTGTATCTAAGTGGAGATCTTATGTAGACCATGGAATATTCAGGAGAAAGGTCTGGGAAGGAAATATAATTCAGGTGGCGCCACGTTTTATTTGGTCCTGAAAGCCAGGAAGAATTGAGAGACTGATGAGCTCACCGGAGAATGAGTGAGAACAGACAAAATAAGAGGACCAAGACCCAAGACTGGGATATGTCAACACTGAGAAGTGTGCAAGTGCAGGAACAGGAAAATAAAACAAAACAAAAGAAAAATCTAGCAAAGAATGCTGAGATGTTTCAGCCAGTAAGGAAAAAACAGATGGAGGGAACAGGAAGGTCTAGAATCTGACCAACGATTTAACAAATGGATGCCATTGACAAGCTTAAAATAAGTATGCTTGAAAAGAGGAAAGGGATAATGAAAACTGATCAGTGAGACTTAAGAAACAAATGGAGAAAAAGTATCAATGAAAATAAGTACAGGCAAATCTTCCAACAGGTTTGCTGTAAGAAAAGAATATATATGAGTCATGGAAGAAGTGGAGTCAAGAGAAAAGGGTTTTGTTCTTAAAATCTGAGAAATGACAGTATTAAAAGCAGAAATAAAATTGATTACAGAGAAGAAAAAGGGAAAATTGCCTTGGTGTGTACTTGAATAGTTGAGAGGAATTGGGGTCTACAACATGAGAAGAGGAATTTAAGTAGGAAAATAGACAGTTGAATTATCTTTGCTATGAAAGTGTTGGAAGAAAGATTATGAAGGAGTGCACAATGATAGGTGGTACTCATGACACCAGGCAGTATTTTCTGATTACTGCAATCTTTTCAGTGAGCTAGAACACAATGTTATCATCTAAGAGCAAGAGGAAGGAGGTTTTGAGAATTCAAGGAAAAAAAACTATTTTTGAGACAATCACCAGAAGAGTGGGAGAGTAAAGAGAATATAAATTTAGAACATGATTACCTGGTAGTATTAGACATCTACTTGAAATTTGTCATCATATATTTAAGTGAAATTAGCATAGTTACAAGTTTTTTCTAACTATTTTCAGATGCACGTTGGCAGACACAAAACAGAATGATTAGAATTTAACCAGAACTGAGATCTCTGCCAAGCTAATATGATGAGTCAAGCAAGGGACAAAAAAGGCCAGGGTATATGTGAAATAGTGCCTATAAAGATTTACTATGGAACTTTCAGATTCTCCCGGCAAGATGGCGGACAGATAACACGCGCCTTCTGTCCCAGAGTAAAGGGAAGCCTCAATTAGGGGTTTAGAACTCACTTTGAATAGATAGAAACAGTGATAGTTTAGATTGGGAGATAGAGGATGAATCTGGATGGACACTGAAATTGAGCATTTGGCTTCGGAGGAACTACATAGAGGTCAGTAGCAGGACCACCATTCCGCCATTTTGCCTTCATGCTGACGGCAGGATAGGATCCCAGAGACTTGGAGGGGACTTCACCCACACACCCACGGGAGCCAGACCCAACACGGAATGCAACCTTGACATCACACTGTCACCCTGCCCACAGGACACAAACTGCAAGTTTCCGGTGAGACAGTTTGAGGTGGCACATGGAATCGCCATCTTTAGCAACATACGTCCCGCAGCCTGAGACACTGGGCTGTTGTAGGTCCCTCACGCGAGAAAATAGGGATCAGATCCACGAGAGTAGACACTTGAGGGTACAGGGAGTAATCGCAGAGGGAACTGGGAAGCCAGTGCCAGTGTACACATCCAGAGCTGAAACGCGGCTCCCTCCCTCCTGTTGTGGCAGGACAGTCATGCAGATGCAATCTCCACAGACATACGGACGCACATATGCCTGGACCCCAGACACACTAGAGGGGATCCTAAGTCATCCCACTGCACTGTGGAGAAAGGTGAGGTCTGCAGAGGTGGCTGAGCCCCACGCAGACAGAGTGCTCCTTTTTGGCAGTCTTGAGGGACAATTAGACACAATAAGAACAATTTCAAGCGCAATTGCCGTGCATGGCAGACCTACTACAGACTCTCTCCGGGGGGTTGAATATCATCCCACCCACAAGAGGATTTGGTCCTCCCAAGTGGTGTCCCAAGTGGGCGGAAAGCCCTGCAATTTAAAAAAAAAAAAAAAAAATCCACGATAGCAGCCATGTTCCCTCCATGCTATAGGCTTTGGGCTGGAAATCTCTGATTTGGGGAATTGGCGCCTGAACTACGTGGGACAGGGAGAACCCCAGGGAGGACCCCATAGGCTCCACTGCTTCTCAAACAATACAGTAGACACAGAATATTTCGTGGAGCCATCTCTTTGGTCATTGTGGGGCAATCTGCCATTTTCTACGTAATCAGCAAAATCTCTATAGACTAAGACAGACAGCTCCTGCAGATTGTGTGAAAACACTGCCATCCTGAGTTCTGGAGGGAGCACTGCTTCCTGCAATATCAACTTCACCCGGTGGAACTGGGTGCCCACAGTGCACCTACAAGAACATACAAGGTTTTTTTTGTTTTTTGTTTTTTTGTTTTTTTGGGGGTTTTTTTGTATGAGGATTTGAATCCAGGTTCTTGCGCCTGCTTGCTTTGTAGGTGCTGGACGGCCGCGCTGCACCCCTGTCCCATATTTTTTTTACTTTTTGAGACAGGGGCTTGCTGGGTTGTACAAACTGCTTCTGATCTCAGGCTTGTCGTCCTCCTGCCTCTGCCCCGCAAGCCACTGGGATTGCAGGCATGCACCACCGCACCTCACTAGAAGTGTTTTATATGTGTGTGAGAGCGTGTATGCATGGTTTTGTTTTTGTTTTTGTTTTGATTTTGTTGTTTCTTGGGTTTTTGTTGTTGTTGTTGTTTGTTTGTTTTTGTTGTTTTGTACGGGGGGTTGAAACCAGGGTCTTGCACCTATTCACTTTGTAGGTGCTGGACTGCCCCGCTGCACCCCCAGCATATATTTTTTTACTTTTTGAGACAGAGTTTCACTGGGTGGCACATGCTGCCTGTGATCTTGGGCTTGCGATCCTCCTGCCCCCGCCCCCCAAGCCGCTGGGGTTGCAGGTGTATACCACCGCACCTGACTACAAGCGATTTTATATGTGGGTGGGAGCGTGTATACATGAGGTTTTTTATTTTCTTTTTTCTTTTTATTTTTTCTTCCTTTCTTGTTTTATTCTCTTCCCTCTTTCTATTCTCCTCCTCTTTTTCTTATGCTATATATGCATCCTTGTATTAATTATTTTACCATTAGAGCCTCCACACGTCTGTCAGTAGGCCGCACTGTGAGGGCTTGTGTGTTGTGATGAGGCTGAGACCTCTGCCACTGTAACCTCAGATATGAGCAAGGTTACCCGTGGTGGACAGGTTTTCAGCTGAGCTTCCAGACTAAGACAGACTAGGGAGTAGGACCTGGCGAGCCACTCCCAAAACAACTAGCCATTGAAAACCCTATGAATAGCAAAAAGGCACTGTCAGATATAGTGCCAGAAAATGAGGCCCCTAGGTTGGAAGGCACTCAAAAGACTATTGGGGAAGAGTTGCCTCCTCAAAGTAGAGTCTACCATAATGACGGAAATGGAGTAAAGCCCCAGGGTGCTCAACTTGCTGATGTGGCACAACTCAAAATGAAGAGAAACAACTATAAACATCCATTAATAATTGGAACATGGAATGTACATAGTATGAATCTAGGAAAATTAGAAATCTTTAAAAGAGAAATGGAGCGCATAAACATTGACATTCTAGGCATGAGTGAGCTAAAATGGACCAGCATAGGCCATATTGAGTCAGACAATCGTATCGTCTACCATGCTGGGAATGATAAACTAAAGAGCAATGGGGTTGCATTCATCATCAAAAAAGACATTTCAAGATCTGTCCTGAAATACAATGTTGTCAGTGATCGAATAATATCCATATGCCTACAAGGAAGGCCAGTTAATATGACTATTATTCAAATTTATGCACCCACCACTAAGGCCACAAATGAAGAAAGGGAAGATGTCTATCAGCTTCTGCAATTTGAAGTAGATCAAACATGCAATCAAGACATACTGATAATCACTGGTGACTGGAATGCAAAAGTTGAAAACAAAGAAGAAGGCTCAGTAGTTGGAAAACATGGTCTTGGTTACGGAAACGAAACTGGAGATCGCATGATAGAATTTTGTCAGACCAATGACCTTTTCACTGCAAATACATTTTTTCAACATCATAAACAGAGACTACACACAGGGACTTCACCAGATGGAACGTACAGGAATCAGATTGACTACATATGTGCAAAGAGACGAAGGAAAAGTTCTGTACAAAATGTCAAAACAAGACCAGGTGCTGATTGTGGATCAGACCATCAACTTCTCATATGCAAGTTCAAACTGAAGCTGAAGAAAATTAGAACAAGTATACGAGAGCCACGGTATGACCTTGAGTATATCCCACCTGAGTTCAGAGACCACCTCAAAAATAGGTTTAATGCATTAGACACAAATGATAGGAGACCAGAAGAGTTGTGGCATGACATAAAAGATATCATTC
>VMDO01031596.1:0-19933 GCA_007922755.1 Pedetes capensis
TACCTGGATGGGAGACCGCCTGGGAACACCAGAAGCTGTAGGCTTGGGAGAAGGACCTGGCAACCCCCTCCCAAAAAATCAATCTGCCATTGAAAACCCTATGAACAGCAGAGAAGCACTGACAATAGCGTTTCCCCTGTTGTACAGAGGGTCGCTATGAGTCGGATACCGACTCGACGGCACCTAACAACAACAACAACAACAACAACTATTATACTTTTCCCATAGTATGTTGTTTGAAAATGATGGCTATCATTGAATAATTTAATCATAATTATACTTTAACAATACTTAAGTCTTTGCAGAAGACCATATTCCAGAATAAACTTTCAAGTCTAGATCCTAATGGTTTCCTAAGAAGAAAAACATTTATGAGTGAGCAATTTGTATAATTTTCCTCTTGAATAAAATGGATGATAATCTCAGAGAAAACAAACATGAAAGAGTGTTATTCAGTCTATTTTGTGATCTGTCCAGGTAAATTTAAAATTTGGATTTTATACACATTTGTGTGAAATAATATAGTGTCTTACCATTCTGCAGCCAAATCAACAAGGCTTTGTGCAATGTCTCCTGAGAGGAGAGTATTATGTAAAGCTAGAAGCTAAAATCATGACCATTGGCCTCTTTGCTCTTACAGAGTTCTATCACGACTATGAGGGGACTTGTAATTTATGCCCAAAGGAAAACACAATGATTCTTTTCTTCAGATCAGCTACCTCACTTGCAGGGCTCCATGCAAAATGATAATCAGGGGACTGACATACTGGGAAGGTCAATTTCCCATTCTCACTAGCTGCTGCCCCAACCTTTGCTGAAAAGTTGACCCCTGCAGGTTCACAACCTCTGTTTGACATGTGCATAACCTAGATCCAGGGTGGATAAAAAGCTCTTTGGCAATCCCTGTCCAATGCCCAGGCCTCTGCCTGGAAGAGCAGATGGATGCAATCTACTCACCTGCTCCTGGCGAAAGTGCTGCAGATACAGGCCCCTTCTAGGAGGGATCATAATAGATACCTTTTACTTTTAACCTTATTTTAGAGAATCTCATGTTAACCATTCCAAAAGAGAGGAAAAAGCAATATGTGCAGAGGTTACTGCTCAAGAGAAAAGCACAAATATGAAAACTCAGTCTTGTGTAGGGATTGTTGACCAGTGAAGGGCTCTTTTGGGTGGGAAGCAGATGCTCAAGAGGGCTAGAATGAATTCTAGGGTGACGTTCCTTCATTTGTTACTTGTTTTATTTTAAGTGCTGATAGGTCTCAGGCCCTGTGCTAAGTGTTACTGATATAATGTTGAGCAAAATCAGATGTGTTCTTTACTTTCCCTGGATTTACCTGACAATGGAAAAATTAGGGTCAGGTTGAGGAGGTTCTTGAATGTCATTTACAATCAAGGTTTCTCTGCCAAACTGAAAATCCCTCAAATTAGAATCATCTGTCTTCTCCCCCAACTTTCACTATCACCATCCCTAAATTTAATTGTTTCTTTTCTTACCTTTCATATTTATTACTATTTGGCTCTATTTCTCTAACGATAAGGAATTATATAGTTTTAACCTTTTTCTGGTATTGCTTTCCACTCTTTATGGTTAGTAATAGTGAAGACAGGAATGTGTTATTGAAGACGTCTTTGCCAAAAGGTTGCTTGTAGTGGTGGTTGGCTGGAATTCAAAGCATGTTACTCACTTCTGAACCTTGCTAGCCAGCCCACTAGGAACATATTTAGTCCATATGTACCTTCAATAAATACTGCCCAATACACCTACCACTTTTGAAAAAACTTACCTGTGGGAAAACCCATTCAAACAATTTTGAGAAAATAAAATTTGTGACTTGCTAGAAACAGGTATCTCCTGGGATAGTGATACAAGGGATTCCCTTTTGGTCATTTTCTACAACATGTCAGGCCTGTTCTATAAAGTGAAGTGTGGGAGGTAAGATTGATCCTGAGTCTTGGAGGTAGGAGGGGTGGGGACAGAAGGGAGAATATATTAGGCAATAGAGCCGGAGGCACAACAGGTTTGGCTTGAGTGAGATGGGGGCTACTGAAGTAGAACTCTGCGATCCGCCAGAAGACAGTGGCACCTGAATGATGATGGAAGTGAATGCTAAGAAATGAGGATGATAGTTAAAATGAGGAGATACTGGATTAACTTGCCCTCATTTCCCAACTTTATAGGAAGTCCTGGCAGTGCTAGCACTCTGCCCCTCTGCAGAAGCCGGCTAGGAACCACAACCACTGCATCCAGGGAGCATGGACAAGGATAGGGTTTGTGGTGGAAGGCCAAGGGGAAGATCTTGGTTTCCAGTTGCTAGTTTTGAGACTTTGGGGAAGTTTCTTCACTACCCTGAGACTTGGCTACCTTATCTAAGACTGAGGTGACAGTAATGGTCCCAAATTTGTAGGGGTATTTTAAGGAACAAATGAGGCTATGCATGTGGAATATAGAATGTAAGCACCACACAGAGAATTTGTCATATTCACTGCTGAATTCCTAGTGCTTAAAATAGTTCTTAGCACTCTGTTGGGGGTAAACAAGTACATATAATTAATAAATAAATGGGAAGAGTGGCATGTGGGAGCAGAGGTGTTTTTTTTTTTTTTTTTTTTTTTTTTTACCTAACCCATGGGCTATTTGCAGCTAATTAAGCTACTCTGATGGTTACAAGAATGGAGGGGTCTAAAAGAATATGGTTGTCTGAATTCAAGTCTCAATTTTGCCACTCACCATCACTGTGATATAACCAAGGTTGTTTGGGCTTCAGTTTCTTCTTCCATGAAATTTGGGCAATTACTGTATTTATTTTATGGGATTATGGTGAAGGTGGGGTGGAATAATGCAAAGAATTTCATGCCTAGCAATTAGTGAATGCTCAGTCAATGCTAGGTGTGATGGTATGACTGTGCCTTTGAGGACAGTTCTCAGCTCTACACGCAGGTTCTTAGTTATCCAGAGATAAGACCATGCTCTGCCCTTGCCAAATTTGAAGCAAGAAGTGGGCGGTTTCTTTGTGAATCTTCTCTAGCCACTTTGGAATGGTGTGTGTGGCCCCGAGTCTGGCAGGGACAGAGCTGAGCATAGCTGTTCACAGCAAAGCTGTGATGATGATCTTCTCATCTGTCTTCTAAGCTGTGGGCGGCTCCTTCTTTGGGAAGCAAGTTATAATCAGAACTTGGAACAAGCTACTCTCCAAACAATGCTCTCATTGCCTTTTCTGCCATTTAATTAATGCCAGTCTAATTTTATAGAAAGTATATAAATATGATTTATGCATATTTGTACCTATATTTTCCTCTGAGGTTTGCCATAAAGTACATAGCCATGTAAATTATATCTTTCTGATAAATATTTCTTGTCTGAATATTTAGCATTATATTTTAAAGCCCCATTTGAGGAACTTAGCAAGTAGAGGGAGGGATATTGCTTAACCTATCTTTCAAGTTACCATTGAGGAGGACCCAGAGGTGAACCTCCTATTTCTTGCAGATTACATTTTGCTATGGGATTTAGGTAGCTGATAAGATTCAAGATCCCGTTTGTTAATGCATTCCTTCCACTTCTTGTCAATCTAACTCAAGAAACAGACAGCAGTCTATGGGCTGACACTTGAAGGTTATGAAGACGAGGTCTGTGCGTTCTGTTTCTGAGTTCACTTTTAGTGAATATAAAATTAAGCCAGGTCATGATTTAAACACTCTCAAATCCTGAAGGATTTATCTGAAAACCCCTGCAGGTTTTAGAAAGAACCAATTGGGTGTAGCCGAGTGGCTTTGCTGAACTTTTTCACAACTTCTTTTGCACTGTATCTGTAAGCATCAGCAAGCAAATTTTATTAGAAGTAACTTTGAAGAACTGGTAGAAAAAATCTTCTTTTCACCAAACATGGGTTTAAAAAATTACACAGAAATCAGCATTGTCAAGTCACATGAAATGCAATCATAAGCAGAAGGCTACAAACCTGTTTTTGCTTAAAGACTTTATTTGATTTAGCAAAAACAACAGCATTAAATTGTATTCAAAAGCATTTTTGATCCCTTTGCAACAGTGTTATTGCAAGAGCCCAGACTACATAATATCTCTACTTTTCCACTTAGGTCAATTTTCCATAGGCTTCCCAGATCATCTAAATCTGAGTTTATAATCCAGAGACAAAGGATTGTTCTGGCTGTAGCGCCCAACACTTGAAACTTGGTGTTATGAGGCAATGATTGTAGTAGTGAGCTTATATTTTTATTTTCTCAAAGTTCTCTGTGGAAATTACAGAACCCCAGAGATTAAAATGCAAAAATATGTCTTTAAAATATTTAACTGAAACATTCCTGTTCTATTTTCCACATGAAAATCTCAGATTTATTTAATTTTTTCCTTTATTCTCCTTTCCCCCAAATTTTAACCCTAGGCAGTCAGTGCCTGCAATTGCTACTCAGTAGGAATACAAATGATAATTACAGAGCAGTAAATTGATGAGTATATCTTTGGCTAAAACTTCATAAGGACAATAATTCTTGAATGGCTATACCTAGATTTCTTCCCTGACTCTACCCTGTTATCTAAGATATGATATCTTATTGATTCTTTTTCATCCTTTTGCCAAATTACTGGTGTAACATAGAGGATGATTTTAAATATTTCCCCCAAATATTTATTTAAATAACATATAGTCACACTTAGGATCTATGTGACGGAGGAACATATTCCAGTTGTAAAGCTGTCATTTTGCTTTTATTTTCAACATCCCTCAAGAAGTCAAGGCAAATAGAAGTACCTCTATTTTAAACGTGATGGCATGGAGAGGTGGGAAGGTTAAATAGCTTACCCATCATTCCACAGTGACACAGCACTGACAGGGATTCAGGTCTCACAGTTGCTACATACAAGATGCTCTTTACTACCTTTCACAAAAGTTAATTGTGAGATTAGATATGCCTCTAAGTGGAGCATTGGCCAATTCTATGGTGCGATAGCTATAAGAGCAAAGGTACTCACTCCCTGAAGTTTATTATGGCATTCCTGGACATCTAGCTCCCTGGACACTTTCTTAAATTAGTCTTAAGTTGTAATGGTGATTTTGAGCATGCTAGAATATAGCATCAGAGACCTAGGGAGGTCCAGGTAGTGGACTGGAATAGCTACAGCTATTAAATATCTAGGTCATCCTTTATATGGTGCTGTAATATATACCCAAGCTTCTGGTTTCAGTGCTGACAGAAAGGAAAAAAAAATCCATCCTGCTAAAATGCAGTCAGACAGCAGTTTGTCTTTCCAAAACATTATTAGGTATTATTACAGAATGTGAACACCTTTCATTCCTGACAAACAGGAAATGTATGCTGCACTACTGGTATGTCAATCAGAGTGATAGCATCAATTTTATGGTTTTTAATTCATTCCCACCTCCTGCCGAGCCTTTTGCTCATCCCAAATTATGAATGTTAAAAGGTACATGATTAAGAAAAAGAAGGAAGAAAACCCCCACAAAAAACCAGACATGTTTCTCTGCCTGTGTGAACTCTTGTATGAAGAGCTTGGAGCCAGATATTTAAGAGATTTGGCAATGTCCGAACCTCTCAGAGACTGGACAAGTGGCTTTTCCTGTAGCTGGGAATGCTCCCACATGCTTCCACTATCTATGTTGTTACTAATCCAAGAGGATATTTTTTATTCATGTTGCCACCTTTGCATTTGTAAGAAGTGGGAAGAAAATAAGTAATGCATTAAATGCGATATTTGTTAGTCTACAATGCTTTGGAGTTACATTTAAATTTAAGTTTTCAGTGTCTATTTCTTGAGCTGTGGTATTTTGTTGCTTTGGAACCTAGCTTTGCATGAATCAGAGTAATCTTCCTCCCAATTCTTTTCTTTCCACATTTTATTCTTTTCTTCCACATATAATGAAAACAAGCACATCATCAGCTCAGTATGAAGTGAGACTGTTTAAAAATAAATAAATAATGTGTGCATGTGGTGCATGTGTGTCCACAAGTGTGCCTGTGCACACGCAGGCAGGCCCACGTGCGCGCACACACAGGCACACGCACAACCTACTTCACAACAGGGGGTTTTGGAGCCTGGGGCGTCTGAATCTGTCCTCTCCTGCTCCTCTCTTGTTTCTGGTGAAGAGCCATTTTTCTTGTTTTTCCTATGCAGCTCCACCTGGACTCCATTTGCTGCCACAAACTCAGCAAATATCACACATTTATTTAAGATTTGGAAATGTGATCTGATAGCTACTGATGAGAAGGTGAAGCAATAATTAGCAGTTGGTCAAGGTCAGTTTCCTCTCCTTGTATTGATAGACAATCTCTGTTTGCTAATAGCCCATGATGAGATATTTCATGGATCTTTAAGAACTTTCACTATATAGTGGACTCCACATATAAATCCATCTTGGCCATTTCAGCCTTACAGTTAATATTTTTAATGCTTCCGTATCCCAGCATGAGTTTGTGGAGCCTTAAAGTAACCCATGCGGCATTTTCTTGTACAGAATTTCTCATTTGCTCTTACCACAACTTCTCTGTGATTCAGAATTGTAGTATGCTTGCTCTCTTGCATGCAAGAAAGAAAATAGAAAACAAGAAAAACTCTTCTTTTCCTGGTGGTGCAGCAACATAAAACACTGAGTTCTGAGTGTGATCATAACTAAGCATGCACAAATGTGTTTAAGGTAGCAAGGCCTGCCTTAGAGGAAGGAAATGCCCTGCAGAAAAGATGTCTTTTCCATTTGGGAAGACGGAAGGGACCAAGGATTCTGCCAGAGGAGGGCATGGTCACCATCTTTCTTTGTGTATGTTGTACTAGCATTTTCAAAGTAAATTTACATACACTGTCTCACTTGATTCCTCAGTTAGGTATTATGCCACCATGTCATAGGCAGCGGAGAGGAGCTTAGAGAGTTTAACACTTGCTTTACAGTTACATAGATGATAATTGGCAGAGCTGGATTTTGAACCCATGTTTTCTGGCTCCAAATCTACTGCCCTTTGATCTATGTTTTTATAGTTGCTTATAATTAGAACGGACTGGGATTTAGCTCAGTTGGTGGAGCGCTGCTCTGCAATCTCTGAGGTCCCACATCTGATTCCCAGCACCACAAAATGGGAGAAGGACTTGGCAACCCACTCCCAAGGCAATTCCAAAACAGTCAGCCATCGAAAACCCTATGAGGGTCGTTATGAGTTGGACTTGACTCGATGGCACCTAACAACAACAACACAACAATAATTTGAACCACTATTTAGCACCTATTAGTGTTTAAATTCCTAATATTATTTGATTGTGAATTTATTAATAAAATTGACGTGTTTCGTACCAAGGATTTGCACATGATGCACACTGCATGAGTACTTTTGATTACTGGGCTGACCTGTTTTCCTCATTCATTCTCCCTTAATATGGTGTGGGGTTTAATCACATCATAAATGTTTATAGTCATTACTAGGACTTATATTGAATATTGGGAACACAAGGTGATTATTATGGACTGAATATTTATGTCCTGTAAAAATTCAAATATTGCAGACCTAATGTCCAGTGTGCCTGCAGGTGTACCACTGTGGCATCAGATCCCATCATATTGCAGAAGCTAAGCAGGGTCAGGCCTGGTTAGTTCTTAGATGGGAGACCTCTTGGAAATACCAGGTGCTGTAGGCTTGGGAGAAGGACCTGGTAACCCCCTCTCCCCAAAAAAATCTGCCATTGAAAACCCTATGAATAGCAGAGAAGGCACCCAACAACAACAATGATATCTGGTGTAGTTCTCTCTGGCTATGGGAGTTACAAGGAAGTAATTAGGCTAAATGAGATAAAGAGCCTTGATTTGATAGGATTAGTGTCCTAATATGAAGAAACACACACACACAGAATGAACACACACACACACACACACACATATATACATACACACACACACACACACACACACACACACACACACATATATATATAGAGAGATCCCCCAAATACCCTGAACCCTGAATATATAATAGTAAGGGGGGCTGGGATTTAGCTCAGTTGGTAGAGCGCAGCTCTGCAGTCCCTGAGGTCCCATGTTCAATTCCCAGAACTGCAAAAATGGGATAAGGGCCTGGCAATCCACTCCCAAGGCAATCCAGAAACAGCCACTGAAAACCCTATGAGGGTTGCTATGAGTCGGACCCGACTCGACGGCACCTAACAACAATAACAACAACAACATACAATAGGAAAGACCACATGAAGACAAAGAAAGTGGATGAATTCTTTTTCTTCTCTTTACTTCTGCTTCTCTTCCTCCTCCTCCTCCTCCTTCTTCTGTTGCTGCTTCTGCTTCTGCTTCTATTACTATTTATGCTTCTGTTGCTGATTCTTTGTTTCTGCTTCTACTGTTCCTCCTCCTTCTCCTCTTTTGTTAAAATAATCTATTTATAGTGAGAGAATGTGAGAATTAAAATGATTCTTCAAAGTACATGGATTTTGATTGGCAAACCTGAAGTATTTATCACGTTCCTTTAGCCCTTCCATTTATTTTACTTATTTTATTGTTGTTAGGTGCCATCGAGTCAGTATCCAACTCATAGTGACCCTCATAGGGTTTTCAATGGCTGACTGTTTCGGGATTGCCTTGGGAGTGGATTGCCAGGTCTTTTTCCCATTTTTGCGGTGCTGGGAACTGAACTCGGGACCTCAGAGACTGCAGCGCAGCGCTCTACCAACATTAATTATACAAAGTAAGGATTTCATTGTGACATTTCCATGTATGCCATAACCTACCTTGGTCATGTTCACCCCATCTATTATCCTTTCTTGTCCTCTTTCTCCCAACCCACATTTCCCCTTCCATATCCCTTTAGTTACCTTTTCACTTTCATCCCTCCCTGCCATTCTATATGCAAGAAAGCATGTAATTCTTGTTTATGTGAGACCAGCTTATTTCACTTAATATGATCCATCCATTTTCCTTCAAATAAGATAGTTTTATTCTTCTTTATGACTGAATAAAATTCCATTATATGCGTACACACGTGCACTATTTAAAATCAACTTATCTGTTGATGGGCACTTTCTTCTGCAAGTCAGAAAGGAAACACTCACCAAAAAGAGAATCATTTGGCATCTTGAGCATACATTTTTAGCTTCCAGGACTGTGAGAAAATAAGTTTATATTGTTTTAGCAACCCATCCTATGATGTTTTATTATGGCAGGTGGAGCAGACTAAAGCTAAATATCAATGAAGTAGCTCATTATGCACTCATGGAGTGAATAGAGAACATCTCAGGAGATGTAGATGAGTTATATGTATGCTCATGGGCTTTGTCTCTTTGGGATTATATCTCAAGGTTATCATATCAGTGTGGTGAAAATACCCTGGAAGTCAAAACAGCAAAGTAAAGATGGTTCAAACATTCTATTCTTTATAGAATTGCATTAGGCAGTAGCTGTGACTGCACTACGAAAAAGTACAGGTGAGAATAATGAGGGAGAAAGAGCCTACAAAGAGATGTGTCTGTGTCTTGAAGAATAAGTAGCTGTTTTCCAAGGAACAAGATGGAAGAATATGCATGTTCCTCAGAGACAACAGTGGTATATGAAAACATGATAGAATCTTGGATTCTAGAGGCTAACTAATTTGGTATACCTGAAGCCCAAGATGCACATAGAGGAGCTGTAAATAAGGAGATAAGGTTGGACAAATAAGATCCAATTCTTTAGAAATGTTTGTATGTTAATCTTAGAAATTGAACTTTTGTCTATAAGTAACGGGTGATATAAAAGACTTTTTTCTGTATAGTTATAGAATCAGGTTTGTAGTTTAAAAATTTACTTTAGATAGACAAGACATTATACTAGAGACCAATCTTAGGACTAGGACTTGGAATGGAATTTCAGGAAGTGAAGCTAGATGATAAAATTTTTATGAATGATTACTGAAAAGCCATCATGGACACTGCCTTTGACATTATCTTCTTATCTAAAGCACTCAGCTCAAATTTTCAGCCTCTTCAGAATCCAAGTAATCCTTTCTTCTTTTAATTATGGCACTCAAATAGCTTTTATTTCCAGAAAAAATACACCAAGTTTTATTCTTGTGGATTTCACACTTCAGAGATAACACACATGCACTGGGTCTCATCAAAACTGAAGTGATGCCAAGTGGGTTAGCTGGTGGTCTGGTGGGAAATCCAGCTTACTACCTATTTCTTTGGACAGCCTTCAGTTTCATTTTTATGAGGTACCACATTTTGCTGTGCTTTTAGATGTATTTGCATTTTCTTAATTTAATATTTAAAAGGGCAATAAAATGAATGAGTAAACATACTCCTTCAGTTATTACTAAAACAAGTCCTGAGCTCAACAGGATTTGTAAAATATATAAACTCTTACTGATCATGATGCTTTATATTGGAAATAGTTGAAATATAAGAGAAAGTTCATGTTCTTGTGGTATGAATTAGGTTTTGTATCTGTGTGTCTAGTGCTTTTTAAACCAATTGTACAATCCCTAATCCCAGACTCTCCTGAGAGGAATTTATCTGTGAAAAAGGTGGACAGTTTTGTCTTGTGGCTAATATGCTTTCCCCTAAGATCTGCTCATTCCTTCCTACTCAAATTAAAATATTAGTCCGCAAGAGAGGTGCTATTCTCACTTGCATGTGGCAGATGGAACCCTTGAAATTGACTTTACTTGCTACTGCTCACAACAGCAATGATGTGGTTATCAGGACACCTGCAAGTACCTTTCTGCCTGTGCACTTATTATCAATCTGGGAATCTTGTTGCCCCAGTCATCCCAGAATGTTTCTTTATGACTGCATTGTTACTAGTTGTAAGTAACTCTTTTACTCAACAGGGAACAAGGGCCAGATGGCATGCAGACATGTGCTTGAGACTGGGCGAGTCTCATTTGTTCTCTATTTCTTGTTACTTACTGTCACTTCTTAGCTAACCACACATAAGGATCGCACCCTGTGGGCTGATTTTGCTGTGCATATCTGACACATGATTATAATAATGTGCTTTATATTAATGTTATTGTCATTTTAAGTTTCTTTTATGTTGTAGTTGTTTCAATATGTCTGAATTTTATTGAAATGTGAGGTATATATAAATTCAACAATATAAATAGGTCAACAATATAAATAGCCAGGTACATATGTCTAAAAACAATGAGTGTTTCCCCCTTCTAATTAATAACATTGAACTTATTCCAAAAACAGTGTTATAGCTCAAAAATAATTTTATTTGGGAAGGTATTTTTGGAAAATGCCTTTAGAGCCTTTGCCTATCAATCACAGCAAATCATCATTCTCTGAGGGTGGGTTTGAGCCTTTTTAAACAATTCATTGAACAAATAATTATTAGGTGCTTAATAAGTGGCAGGCAGTATATCAGGAGCAAGGATCAAGACAGACATGGTTCCTGCCTTCTAAGACATTTAAGATCAAATCTGAGATGAATGTCTGAGCTCCAGATAATGCCTCTACTGATAAGAACAAGATGTGACTATACAGTGACAATCTTAACTGCCTCAAATGACAATTTTAAGGAAGAGATTTAAAACATTTTGAGTAATGGCAGCATCTCTAGAATAACTCTCAAACATACTACCCAGAAGACAAACACTGATTTTTTTTTTTTGCATGCTGTATAGTGCTACAGAGTCTATATAGCATTTTAATGTACATTCTATCACTTCTTACAGAAAGCCTAGAGTATCATCAGCTGGGTTTGAATAATAAAATTTGCAACTAAAAATGATTGGTCTCTAGGAGTCTTTTAGATGTAAAATTTTGTGATTTTTTTTTTTTTTTTTTTTTTTTTTTGTCCTCGATTCCATGCATTCACATTGCAATATGACTTCATCACTCTGGAGTAGTTACCTGTGATCTTTCTAATTGAGGACCATGGTAGCAGCACTCTTTTTTCCAGGAATGGTAGCAGGAGGCCTGGGGCATCTAGAAATGTGCCATGGGATGCACTGGGCTCAGTCTTGGTCTCTGGGTGAAGAGCACAGGGAAACTGAGACTGAAGTTCAATCTGAGGGACCTCCCCTAGGAGTAAGGGAAGGTCTGAAATGTGAAATTCAAAGGATCAAGTAGAGTTAGAATTGGAGTCAAAGTATTAGCTACGTAGAATAAAGAAGTTAAGAGGCAAAATCTAGAAGGCTGCCATGAAGAAACAAGGTTTCTTTTTATGGGATGGTTGAGGAAGAGCCCAAGAACCATTAGAATGATGAGCCAAAAGAATAAAATCTTTTTGAAACTGGCTTCTTTTTTCATAACCTCATTAGTTAAATAATAAAGATAAAGGGAAAATGTAGCTCTGCTCTAAAACCTTACCTTATCTGCTTTCCAAAACCAGACTGTACTTTTAAAGAAAATGCAGTACCCATTAAACAGAAGAACAATTTGATGATCATGGAATGGAACTATCATTTAGAGGCTGAAATTGAGATGTTTCCTCTTTGGTTCTTCTTTGTTCATATAAAACATGTTTATAAGTCCAGTTAGTAAGTGAATCTAGAAATCTATCTTTAGTCAAAATGTATACACAGTTTATAAAGCTTCATATCAAGCTATCAAGCTTGTATGAAGGCTTTAGTGCTCAGCCCAGAAAAATAAGTAGGGTATTTGGATATTTTATAACCATAGTAAGACAGAAAAACAGCCATTGGTGGCTTTGACTACACAAGCGCGCGCGCGCGCACACACACACATACACACACACACACACACACACACACACACACAGGAGACACATATACAGACACATAGACACACAATGGAGAAGCAGGGTTAAATTATGAAAAAATTTCTAGGAGCTCAGGGTGTGGCAAGTTCCCTCTGTAACAACTTTTACTTTGAGCTGGATATTTCAACTTATTTTTCCTACCAGACTCCAGGTATCCCTGACAGCAGATTTGTTCAGGAAATATGAAGATACATTGTATAAAATATGCATAAATCATGAGTAAAAGAAGCTGTTAATAATCTGTTTCTAGAATTCTCTACTTCTATTTTTGTATCTCTTTTGTCCCTGGACACATTCAGAAGTAGTCTTTCGAACTGATCAAATGATTGATTTTGCTTGTTTTCTTGTTTATTTTTTTAGTCCTCTGAAAGATTTCTAAATATTTAGGTGTTTTTCTAGTCAATCATATTCTAGAAATTTAACACTACTGGGTGTGCCCATCAGCCTTTTATGCTTTGCTGTTGTTGTTTTCTTTTCCCCCCAAAATTTATAACATTAGGTCACACTTTATCCAAGAAGCGTTTTTTTCCATCTGCTCTCCATTTTTGCTCTATTATTAGGCCATGCTTCTGGTATTCTGATCCTGCTTCATTTCCAGGACTCTTGTTGATGTCAGTGGGGAACCTAAGCACAGGAGAGCATGATATTCAGCATGGCTCCACAGACTGCTTGGGAAAAAGCATCCTGTCTCCTTGAGATGAGACTTCCGTTGAATGGACCCCTTCTCATTTCCTACAGACAGTGCAGCCTATGTATTTAATGCAACCATGAGTACAGGATGATATACTTATTCTACCACCTAAATATATTGACTTTCTGTTAAAAGGCTTTTAACATAAATTTTAAGATATGAACCAAATACATCTCAGGCTATTGCTGAGAATGCAGGGTTTTTAGCTATGTTTCTTCCATATTGATTTTAGTTAATACATTTTAACCATCCTCTTATTTTAGTGTGCCTTTTAATTTGTTATTCATTTGTTTGAAACCAGAACTCTGGTGAGGTGCTCTGGGCCCACAGGAACTGAAATAGTTTGCCTTCATTATCTGGTAGACCTGCTCCAGTCTGTAGCCCATGACAGAAACCACAAGACTGTACACACTGGCAACTGTGGGTTTGTCTGTTCTGTATTGATTCTATTTCTGGAAAAAAAAAACATGAACCAATGCGTGAACCATGTGACTGTACAACTGACATAAAGCTACCATTTGAAGTGAGTGGAGACCTTTTGTAGACAGGTCATAAGGGGACCTCAACACTTTTCTGTTTGCCGCTTACCCATAGCTTGAGATAGTTTTTACTTTGAAGTTTAACTCCCTGTGTTCTGGAGTATGAAATGCACAAGACTCGAATTATTTTATAGTTTTCTCTATACTGTTTAAATTTGGGAGTACTGTGGGTCAAATTGTTCCAAATATCTAATAAAACATATAATAAAGTCTTGATGTAAGTCATTTTATAAAGTCTTTTAGTTCTTTCTTCTAACATGAGAATTGCAAAACAAGTCTATCATAAGACTTCAAAAGCAAACACACACTTGTCCTTTTCAGACTATGAAACTGTAACCACTGTACTATTTCCTTTTCTTGGTGCCTAATATTAATACTCAAATAAATACAATGTAGGCCTTCTAGGTTGTATGCACTAATTAAAGAGTTCTGGTCTTGGCTCTAATAAGCTGAGTGCCCTTGATCTTCTTTCTTCTCTGTTAAATGTTAAATGACCAAATGGCATTCAAGAACTGTTTTAATTCCCAGATTTAAAGTGAATACAAAGCTTTGGCAGCACCAGAGAGACCCAGGTAGTAGAGAACACAGGTACTGGAGAACAACATCCTATTAAGCACACACTTGCACGTACACACATACATACACTCAACTGAAAAACCAAAATAGCTACTCTCTCCTCCTCCTCCAACAATGACAATGCAGCCATCTGTTGGACGTTCCATTTCACTTAGCAGCTGCTCTCAGATACAGAAATCTGCATTCCTCCAGCTTGTGTGGTATGCAGGCAGCATGTGTGGGTACTAGCATTTGCCTCTCCCACCCAAAGGAATGGCTTTCATTGAATAAAAATGATCACAGAGATTTCTTATTCTCCCATCACACAAATGCCTTTTTCCTGACAACAGGCATTTGGGGCTATCTTTACTCTTCTATACATTAAAATTACCCTCTTAGAGATATTCACATTGAACCTTCATCTAAAATTGAAGACGACAACCAGGAAAGGACTTCAGTGAAGCTTTTGCCATGTTAGAAACTTCCTCCTTTAAGGGGAGTGGGAGAGGTTAGATCAAAAAGTTCTACTTTTATTTTGTCCACACCCGCAGGATTGCATTTAACCATTGAAGAGGGACTACTGTTCAAATGGAAACCAGGAAGCTTTCAAATCAGCATTAATCTCAATGTTAAACTAAATGAAAATTATAAGAGGAATCTCCAATGGGGTATAAAAATGAAGTCCTTTAAATCTTATACATTCACACACACACACACACACACATGCTCTGAGCACCTAATTTTGTCTTCTGTGTGATGCATTATATAAAGTGGTATATCATTAAAAAAAGGCACTTGGGTTAGGGGTTGGGAGGAGCCACACTTATAAACAAGAAGAAGAATAAAGGGTCCTACAGGCTCTGTACACGAGAACCTTGGGTAAAATTGGATCTGCTTTTGAGTACATAATTTAGGACATTTGTTACAAGATTATTGTGGTTTTCTATAAATGTTAGTTTACTGTATTATTTTCCATGAACTAGTTTTCCAAAATGCAGAATATTTTGCCCCCAAAACATGGAAGCACTAAAGCTCGATGAGGCACTGATTCATGGGGTGTCACCCAGAAACAGCTGGTCAGCCATCTGCAGCCCCAGAGTCCTCTTATTTTTACTATATTCAGCTAATTCTTTATGTAGAGGGGAAGAATATGCATAAATCCTGGGAGAACAGCATAGCTTGTGTGAGAAAATGATGACTAACTACTGCCCTAGACTGATATCTGGTGGCCTGATGTGCAGATTTGGAGGGGCCCACTTCTTATGTGCATTAGGCTTTCAACTCTTTACTACATGTGCATTATTTTCTATGCATCCTGTTCTTCTGGAAAAGGAAAGAAATGATGATATGCTATTGATTGTTTTGTGGGAATTGTTCCAGATAAGAGCTCCCTAGAGAGCCGTAACTGGTCTTTTCAAGGCAGGCAGAAGAGACTGCAGGATCAAAGACAAGCTTGGATGTCAGACCTGCATGTTTGTCCACTGTTCCCTCAAGTGCCTCTAAATTAGACCTTCTAACAACCATAGATTCTGTGGTAAAAAAGATGTTGGGGATAAAGGCACTATTTGACACAGATTAAAAGATACATACTGATTCAATGCTATAATCATATCAAATTTAGAAAATAGTGAACAAAGATTTAGGCAGTGCTGTTTTACTTAAAATTTTGACAATGCTGTAGTAAAATTTTGGATAATTCAATCAGAATAGTCTTGTTGCCCTGAATGGGCAAGGGGGCCTTGTTGGCAGAAAATGGGTGGTTATCTCTTCCTTGTGCTACTCTAGGCAGTTCATTCAGATGACAAAGCTAGATGACTATGTGGGAAGGAAAATGTTCTTCCACTTCTAGGAAGGAGGCTGTTAGGTGCCCAGGTGTTTGCTTATTATGGTTAGCCATAATTACAGTGTAATCAAATCCTTGTGTGTCTCTAGAGAGGACTTTTGGCACTCCTTTTAACAGTTTTTCATCATCAAATTCTTTTACCCATTCCTTCCATAAGCAAAGGTATGCATACACACACACACACACACACAAATGTGCACACACACACACATTACTTTCTCATTTTATTTCTTTATCTTAGTTTGTTACTACTAAGGTTTTTAATTTCCTTATTGTCTTACCTAGCCACACAAAATAAACCTTCATTTTAGCAATGAAAAGTTAGAGAAGATAAACTTTCATTGCCACATATAAACTGTGTGGTATTATTGAACTCAAGATGTAATTTGCTGGTCATCTATGGTTTTTCTGGAGGGTAATCATGAAAAGACTCCATGACAGTTGACTAGAACAAAAGGCAAGTACACCTTTAATTGATAAGGCAGACAGTTTTTAAAAAGAATTGTAAAACCATCTGTACTGTAAACTTTTGTGTCTCTAATTCATTCCTGTTTACTCTGCTATTCAATCCAAATAAAGATTGTTTTCACCTCAGCAACACAAAAATCACGTGGACTATCCTTCAGGCCGTCAATCAGAGGAAAGATATACATATGCCCAAAGTATACACTTGTGCTTGTTCACAGTGTTATTTGGGGAAAATATGTTGCATGTTCTCCTGGCTCTCTGAGTTTTACATTTTGAATTAATGCAATTTATTCTAATTTATGACAACTGTTTGAAAGGCTTACGCTCCATTTTCTCATTTATAAAGAGGTTATTTACATAGAGGGGAAAGCAGCAGGATAAGTGGATTGCTTTGCGGATTCGGGTGGGAAAATCAAGTAGACTCTATCTTGGAGTCAGCATTGTACACTAGGACTGACAGTGAGGGCATCTCTTGTAACACCTTTTTCTGCCTCTTTGGAGATAGGAATGAATTTATGGAGAACATTTCTTCTGCTTCTTAAAAAAGCCTTATACAATTGAGTTAATTACCTTCCCCTCCTCTCTTGTTCTCTCTTTTTGTATTTATATAGCAGCCATCACCATAGTACCTATACATGTTGATGAGTGCTAGTTAAGAAGAAGAAGAAAAAAGCACAAGGCAGGGGAAAAATATTATTCCTTTTCCTAGTGAAAGATTCCTCTAAGGTGGAATGTCAATTAGAGGGACTGTCCCCATTGTTACTTAGAACAATGTTTCAAGCATAGCAGATATTTTAGGAATATTTGCCCATTAGCACCACTAGTATCAAATCTTCTCAAACTCTTTGTTTAAAAACAAGGTTTCATCCTAGTGGGCTTAGCCCTGTCTTCATTCTTCCAAGCAAGGTTCTATTCTGAAGGTATTGCATAGTAGAGGAGGAGCCTGAGCAGAAATAGAATGACAGGGAGAACACAGTGATTTCAGGATTAGTATAATCTGGATCTCACCTGGACCTTTTAGGAAATTCTGTTTCCTGCTGACACACTATACTTGTCTTACCACCCATGTACATGCACAAAGTGTTACATGCACATGTATGACTAGAACCACCAACATCTTTAAAAGGAGTCACAAGTCATAGAATCAAAGACTTATGGGTCAGATGCTGTTCTATTCCTCTTATATGTTCTAACTCATTTAATTCCCCTAATACCTCTAGGTTATTATTATCAGCACAATTCTGTTAGTAAAGAAGGGGAATTATGAAAAGATGAAGTAATTAGTTGTGATCATACAGTCAGTAATAAATAGGGAAAGGAATTTGAACCCAGGTAGTTCCATTCCTCCCATGGGTCTGTTCGCTTGTTGTGCTCTGGGGGCTTGTGTGCTGCTGTGATACTGAAAGCTATGCCACTGGTATTACAGACGCCAGCAGGGACACACATGGTGGACAGGTTTTAGCTGAGTTTCCAGACCAAGACAGACTAGGGAGAAGGACCTGGCAGCCCACTCCTGAAACAATTAGCCACTGAAAATCCTATAGGTAGCAGAAAAGCAGTGGCAAATATATTGCTGGAAAATGAATCCTCCAGCTTGATGTGTATTCAAAAGACAACTGGAGAAGAGTTGCCTCCTCAAAGAGAATTGAGCTTAATGATGAGAATGGAGTAAAGCCTTTGGGAACACCATTTGCTGATGTGCAATGATTCAAAATAAGAAAAAGCACAGTGACTGCAACAAGGGACTCAAACATAAAGATTGTGGGAATTGCATAGTGCTGGGAATTGTCTTATTCTGTTGTACTTAGGGTCACTATGAATCACACCAGACTTGTTGGCATCTAACAAATAGCAGTCCCATTCCAGCATCTGTGTTCTTAACCACCACATTGTGCTACCTTCTTATGGTTTGAATTTGAAAGGCCCACCAAAGGCTTGTGAGTTAAAGGCTTGGTTGCCCACCTAAGGGATTTGGGAAGTAATAGGATCATGAGAGCTCTAACCTTATATGTGAATTAACCCACTGATAGATTCATGGTTTGATGGCATTATTGAGAAATGGTTAGAATTAGGAGATCAGACCTAGGTAACTGGAAGAATGCCTTCAAAGAGTATATCTTGTCCTCAGACTCTTCCTCTCTCAGTCTATCTACTCCCTTACTCCCATGTGTTGAGCCACTTAGCTCCACCACATGCTCTCCACCATATTGTTCTGTTCACCATACATGGGTCCAGAAGTAACAGAGTCAAGTGATCATGAAATGAAATCTCTGACACTAGGGGTCAAGATAAATCCTTTAGCTCTTAAGTTGTTTCCTGGGGTATTTTTATCATAGGGAAGAGAAGTGACTAACAAATAGTTCTTTCTCAAAATACTGATCCATCCCATACTAGATCGGAGATCAGGGTTGAAAATAAACCTTTAGGGTAATTTCATCTGAAGGCCTGGATCTTGTCAGTTTGGTAATAATGTCAGTTTGATAATGATGTTTAATCTAGCCTCAGGGGTGACAATTGACCATAAGACTCCCTAAAAAAGATTTCCCTAACTTATTTTTGTTTGTATGATCTCTCATTTTAATGCAGTGTGTATACATCCTGTAATATTTATGGTCTTACAATGAAAGCATGCATTCATGTAGTTATGAGGATAAAATGGGAAATCATTTTGCTCTTGTGGATAGATTAGTCTATTGGGTAGGGGAAAACTCAAACCCATAAAGAGTTAAAATATTGCTCGAGGATCACTGGCAGAACCTAAAAGGTGGAAGTGAGGAGGAAGAGTTTGGTGTGTGAATGGTCTGGGTTAGCATAGATTATGGACTGCGCTAAAAACATACATGGAGAACTAGGTTCTTGAACGTAAGTTTTGAAAGGTTGATGAAGTTAGACAGCTACAATTCTTTGTTGTTGTTGTTGTTAGGTGCCGTCGAGTCGGTATCCGACTCATAGCGACCCTCTGTACAACAGGGGAAACACTATTGTCAGTGCTTCTCTGCTGTTCATAGGGTTTTCAATGGCAGATTGATTTTTGGGAGGGGGTTGCCAGGTCCTTCTCCCAAGCCTACAGCACCTGGTGTTCCCAGGCGGTCTCCCATCCAGG
>VMDO01031597.1:7468-20019 GCA_007922755.1 Pedetes capensis
AAAAAAAAAAAAAAAAAAAAAAAAAAAAAAAAAAAAAAAAAAAACTGGGTTGGGGGTGCAGCTCAGTGGTCCAGCACTTGCAGAGCATGTAAGTGCAAGGCCCTGGGTTCAACCCCCCACTACTGCAAAAACAAAAAAAATCAACCTTAGATAATATGTTTTTCTATAGCCTTCCATTCATCTCACATTTTACTCATATGAACTAATGTGTTTAATTTGCAAGTTATTGCTTGGTTTTTTCTCACCTTCTCTTCTGTTCCTCCTCCATCTTTCATTGTGCTCCAGCCACTCAGACCTCCTGGCTCTGTCTTGAACATGCCACATATGCTCATTACTTATGTTTTCCATATTTGCCTGGGATGCACTTCCCTCACACACCCTCATGCCTCTGTGCCTTACCACCTTTTTCTGTCTCATGCCTCACGTATTCAGTGATGTCTTCCCTGCTTACCCTACCTAAAACTGCAAGCTGCGCCCAGTACTCCATATCCCAACTTCCTGCTTTATCTCTCTCAAAGGATTTGTCTCTAATATTTCCTATTTCCTATGTTTATCTTGCTTGCTGGGTATCTCTTCCCATTATAAAATATTCTTCAAGAGAATGAGGTTGTTTTGCATTCTGCTTATAGCTGAATGAAATCCTGGTTAGGAGAAGATATTTAACAAGTGAGCTGGTTAAAAGAACTGTTCCAGTGGAAAGAAGACTATCAGTTCGGTTGGAAAGATGCTCAGTTTTTTCGTTTTTGTCTTTCAACTTTAGTAAGAAGTTCCCAAAGACACACATATCCTAATTCTTTTGAGAACAATTCAGATAATCGTTTATCTCACATTGTTCCAGGTTTTGTTGTAGGGCTGTTTATCGTTACGTGCCTTTGAGTCAGTGTTGGAACTCCTAGTGACCCCTCGTACAACAGGTGAAACACTATTGTCAGTGCTTCTCTGCTGTTCATAGGGTTTGCAATGGTGGACTGATTTTGGGTGGTGGGTTGCCGGGTACATCTCCCAAGCCTACAGCACCTGGTGTTCCCAGGTGGTCTCCCATCCATGTACTAACCAGGCCCGACCCTGCTTAGCTTCCAAGATCTGATGGGATCGGATGCCACAGGGCTATGGCTGCAGGCATTGTAGGGCTAGGGGTGGCAAAATGACTTAGATCAATGCCATTTGATGTGATAGAACAAGTAAAGTATTATGAGGTTCAGGTAGTATTCAATCCACAGAGCTCAAAGAAAGTAGCACAGAGAAGGAAACTCATTTTCTGTCTTCAGTGATAACCTCACTTTTCCTTGGACTACCCTAAGTAGAAGATGTGACAAAGAGAACATAAGCATAACAAATAATTATGGAGGGACAAATAAACATATGAAGTAATTATTCACTATAATACTCCTGCAGAGTTGAATCATATGTTGTTTTTGTTAGGTGCCATTCAGTCGGGTCTGAATCATAGTGAACCTCATGGGTTTTCAGTGGCTGATTGTTTTCAGGAGGATTTCTTTGGGAGTGGATTGTCATGTTGTTCACCCATTTTTGTGGTGCTGGGGACTAAAATGAGGGCCTCAGAGAGAGGTGAGTAGCACTCTACCAACTGACATAAACCAAAGCCCCATATCGGAATCATATGCAAGAGCAAATGACAAGTCAAAAGAATGAAGGATAATCATTGGCCTGATGAAACTATATTAACATTTTAAGGTTTGGGGACATAGTAATTTTCTTGACATTTATGGTTCAATCTATCCAAATAAACTATACATTGAGTCAATATAGAAAACAGTCATGTTCCACTTGGCTTAAATTGAAAATGTGTGTTTATTTACCTACATTTATAGCTATCATGTACTCAGGTTGGTACTTCCATCTCCATTTGTCCATATCCATTTCCATATAAATATCCATATCTATGTTACAATAAATCTAAGAGCTAATCATTCTCCAATTTTAAATGAAATAATATGAAATGAGAAGAGGCAGGAAGTACAGGAGTATTCCTGTGTTCTAGGACCACACTAGCCAGTAATGAGCCAAACAACAGGCTGAATCTTTTAGTCCTTCTGTGTATCAATCTATTCATCTCAAAATTCATCTCATCTGTTCATCACAAATTTCCTATGAGGTAAATACTACTATTGTTTACAATTTACACATGTTGGAAAGGAAACTCAGAGAGCTGCAATACCTTGCCAGGCAGCACATAACAAGCACATTTATAGATTACCTGCTAGAGATTACAAAAGAGAACCTTGAGTGGCAATGGCAGTATACTCCATTTGAATCTGAGGAATTGCTTCATCAAGAATTCTGATAATGCCATCCCTCACATGGGTTACTCTAAGGATTACAGAAGGTAAGGAATAATTTCTATTCAATTATAAATACTATAACAAAGACATTACTAATATTAGCAGCATTAGTATTAAAGGAATCCTAATAGAGAATTCATGCAAATTCAGACATCAGTAGAGTTGTATTTATCCGAAACTCAAAGTAAAGGTGAATTTTATATTGTGTCAAAACTGCAAAAATAGAAAATCATGACAATAACCTCAATGTGTATGTTTCAGTAATTTGATAAATAGCTATTGAAAACCACTCTTAATTATTAATTGTCAAAACTGGAATGTTTATCAAATGCCACACAATGCTCTATGTGTACTTGTGTTATCTTCTATAATCATCACAAAATTCCTATGAGGTAAATACTACTATTGTTTACATTTTACATATGTTGGAAAGGAAACTCAGAGCTGCAATACCTTGCCAGGCAGCACATAACAAGCCTGGGGAGAAGACAAGAGTGACAGCCAAGTTTGATTCCAGTGCAAGTATCTGGGATTACTACACCAATTTAGTCTCACCACTTGTTCATCCCCATCTGTAGGCCCATAGTAGATTCTCAAGAATACTACTAAGTAAAAGATAGAGAAGACTTGGATGGGAAACTTAGATGGGAAGGGGGAGAGAGGGGGAAGCATAGGAGAGGGTAAGGGGTAACCTATATGAATGTTTATCAAATTGCATTTATGAAAATTGTCACAATGAAAAGCATGTCAAAATGAATCACATTATGATGTACATTAAAAATTTCTAATAAAAAAATGGAATACATGGTAAAAAAAAGAAATTTGGGTTTAGTAAAATTATATGATTAACTCACCGATAATAAATAGTACAAGAGCAAAACAAATGAATTCTCTCCAGAGAGGAGCCAATTAATATTTCAAAGGTAAAATATCTGCTCTCGGCCAGACTATAAACCAAAGGATACATAGAAGTTTCTCAAAAGCAGGAAGTTTGGTTTATTTTAGCTAAATAGTTTTGATATAGGAGATACACACAATATGTATTGAAAGAGCAAACCAGAGTCTAACCATAACTCAGATAAGGGTTTTTAGAAGACTCATAGTTACTAAAATTAATATGCAGAATTAAAACCTGTGCTGATGTTATCTTCAAAATTACAGAGAATCTTTCAATTTGCAAGTTGCATATCAATAAAAAATAGTCAAAAGCAGCACTAACATCATCAGTGCAGAATACAAAAAAATGAATGAAGAAGTTGAAATCCAATGCTAAGATCATTTACCTAATTACTACTGGACATTACAATCAAACATATCTGACCTACCCAAGGACAGAATTAAAGTATTCTTTGCAACCAAGTTTATCAGTTATATTTAAAAAAATGTAAACTATAGAGTTGTGGTATCTGGACAGGAAATGAATTTTAGAAATTATAAATTCTTAACTATACCAAAATATGAGGGGACCACACAATTAACATGAAGGTATTTGGGTTTTAATTGTCAAAAGTCATTTACAAAAACAAAGAGCAATATGTATATTTTACTGTTATTGTCATAATACATTTTGTTGAGATGAATAGAAAATTCTTTCAATAAGAATTTATGCCAGGTGTGATTGCGCACGCGTGTAATCCCAGCAGCTTGGGAAGTGGAGGCAGGAGGATCACAAGTTCGAAACCAGAGGCAGTCTGTGTAACTTACAGAGACCCTGTCTCAAAAAGTAAAAGAAAAAAAATGGGCTGGGGGTACAGCTTAGTGGTCCAGCACTTGCACAGCCTACAAGCGTGAAGCCCTGGGTTCAATCCTCTGTTGTTGTTGTTGTTGTTGTTGTTGTTGTTGTTGTTGTTAGGTGCCTTCGAGTCAGTATCCGACTCATAGCGACCCTTATAGGGTTTTCAATGGCAGACTGTTTTGGGATTACCTTGGGAGTGGATTGTCAGGCCCTTCTCCCATTTTTGTGGTGCTGAGAATTGAACTCAGGACCTCAGAGACTGCAGCACAGTGCTCTACCAACTGAGCTAAATCCCAGCCCTCAGTAGTGGAAAAAAAAAGAATTTATGAAATCAAACTATGGGACAGTTATTGCGTCATGAAAAAGAAAGAAGGCAAGAGCTCTATTCTCAAAAAGTCATGGTGACTCATGTATACATAAATAAATAACTACAAAAATCAGATGAGTACAACACTACATATATGTACCACATGTGGAATTATTGTAAGGGTAGAAAGCAATGTTAATATGGTAAAAAGAAACTTCAGAGAGGAACAGACATTTGAACATAAATTTGATGGATAAGAAAATGTAATCTGAGGACTAAAGGCCAAGGAAACAACAGAGAAATACACATAACTAAGAGAGTGGCAATGGGGGAAAGTATGGGGTATTTAAATCATTATGGTGGGTAGCTCTAGCAACATGTAAGAAGTACAAGAAGGTGAGAAAGGCAATTAGTGAATTTATAAAGGTGGGATGGATCAGGTTCAAACAGAACTATGGTGCAACAGGATATGATATGGAAGTGCCTGTGAAGTTATAAGACATGTTATAAATTCCCTTATGCCTGCTTCTTGAGTGTGGAAAGATACTTAACTACTCTTTCTTTTTTTACTAAATTCCTCTTCTACAAAGTAAGATATGGCAATACTCCATCTCCAAAGATTAGTGTGAGAATTGGAGAAAATCAGGTTTATGTGCTTAGGAAAAAATATCTTAAGTAATAATTATTATTGCTTTATAGCTATGCTAAAATGTTAATGTTTAATTGGATAGACAATAAAGAGGTCTGAACTGTTTGTAAACAAGGGAGTTTGGGAGAGATTTCCCTGACACAAGATGAATAACTGGTAAAAATGACTGAGAAGGCAGTCAGTTGATTGTTACAACAGTTCAAAAGAAAATAAAATAGCTTCGAAATAAGTTGCCACAGTATCCATGGAAAGGAGGGAGTCAAATACCATTCGATGGAAATAAATGTCCAATTAAATATGAGGTAAGAAAGTTGATTGCATGGATTATGATTTCAGGAAAAATTGAAACTTTAAAATATTATAGTGTGTTCTATTATATCACATTTTATATAAAGTGTATAGTTCATTCTTTTTTGTCTAAGCCTTTGTTGGCAGCCCCATATATGACCTCCTTCCCATCCCCAAATATGTAAAAGCCCACTTAAACCCTTCTGCTAAATCTTAGGCTAAAACCTACAATTCTCCTTACCTTCCTCTTCAAACATATACACATTCTCACTTATGTCTTATTGATCATTCTGCCAAATCCCAGGTTACATTTTTCTTCTAAGCTCAAATGATTAATGAATTCTTCCAAGACTAATGAGCTCGATAAAAGAATGATCTAGCTTGGCTCAATAATTTGGTACTCTACCCATGTATTAGTGAAAAAACACAGCCAAGCATTGATTATTGCTAATGATATCATGGTGCCTGAACACCTGCAGTCCTTGTCTTACTCTTGTAGGTCATTGGGATTTATAGATTACCTGCTAGAGATTACAAAGGAGAACCTTGAGTGGCAATGGCAGTATACTCCATTTGACTCTGAGGAATTGCTTCATCAAGAATTCTCAGCTTGTTTCACCAAAATCATTATTTCTTGTTTTGTTCATATGTTTTAATACTATGAACAAAAATCATTTGGAATTTCCCAATTATCTGGTTCGTTATGAAATTTCTCAGATAAACTAGGACTGTCAGTGGGACAAAGAGGCAAAATCTTCTAATGATGATTTTGCCTTGGTAGAACAATATAGCTTTGGAGTTTGCAGTTGCTACTTACTGAGATGTTTTTGTAACAGGTGATCCATCACTCTAGCCAAGAAAACAAATAAAACCATAAGAATTCTGAAAGTTGGGGAAAGCAGCATTACTTAACGACATTGAAAATTCTATACCTGTCTTTTCTTCTTGCTTTCCATGAGACTGAATATGAAAAGTAGAATATATATGGCATATAAATATTCTGTATGCACATTTTTAAACTGGTGTTTTGTACCTCGAGACAAATGCAATAACTGGAAGGGGTGAAATGGTATATATAAATAGTTTTGATAAAATATGGCAAAATAAGTAGGTTTTTAAAAGGCTCTATGTGATGAAAAATATTTTGAATATTTTAAAAATCTATAGCCTCATTTTACATGTGTTTTATTTCATATTTATAAAGCTTAAACAAGTGGCATTTTCATTCTTTTGATTTTGAAATTTACTTAGATATAATAATATATTAGGAAGTTATGAAGTTATGAACCACAGAAGTTAGATTATCCAATAGGCAAAACTGAACTTTTCATTTTTAGTGTGATTGGCATAGTAACTGATAGACAAAACTCTCAAAATTTGATGAATGAATTGTTTGTTGACTACATTAACCAGCTGTTACTGTATCCTTGCTTACATAGTTTATATTAAGTTAGTGGAAAAACATAAAGAAATTAAAAGATGAATGGAAATAAATAAGCAAAAACAGTCCATCCAAAACCCCAAGTACATAATGCTACAGTATATAATTGCATTCCTGAATACATGAGAATAAGATCCCTTGGTTTTATGAAGAAATTAACATTCAGGAGAAAAACAGCTGATGTTACTGCTGTGAGAATCTAATAACTATAATTTTTAATCTACCTTATCTAGACTAAGCAAGGTTATAAACCTAACAAATATAATTATAAAAATTAAAGTACATGAATGGATGAGATTAAGAAATCAGTATGTGGCTATTGAAGTATTATGTTCTAAATCTTCTAAAATCTTACCCAAAATGCCTACACTGAATAAAAAGGTTTCTATATAATGGCAAGCTGACCTCTACCTCAATTTACATTTCCAAGCATCTTGAATGTGAGACTAGAAATCATGTGATTTCAAGAAGAATACTCCGGGAGCCAGACTGATAAACTGCAGGATTTAATGGAATAAGAAAACTTCTGAAATCCCTAAATTAATTTCAACTCACACTTTTTTTATTTTAATTTTTGTGGTATTGGAGGTGTTGAACTCAGGGCTTCACACATGCTTTGCAAGTGCTTTACTACTGAGCCTCACCCCCAGCCATTATTTTACTTTTTATTTTGAGACAGGGTCTTGCTAAGTTACACAGGTGCCCTGTGACCTTGAACTTGTGATCCTCCTGCATCAACCACCCAAGTGGCTGAGATTGCAGGAGTGCACCACTTCACCCAGCTAGAAATTTCTTAAATGGATAAATCTAGAAATATTAACTTCACACCCAGCAAGATCTTCTTTTAATGAAGTTGGAATCTATGTGTTTCTGACTTCCTCCTTACTGTAGCATATATTCATAATTTGTTGGCTTTACCACACAGTAAAAGGCTTTAATTCAAAGCCAAAGTGTAAAGGATGGATAGGTGATAAGACAGACAGCTTTTATTACAAAAAAAACAAAAAATCCAATTATTACTTAATATGGCTTCAATAGATTAGTGAATTATATTATAAAACATATAACACCAATATGTTTAATCACTTTAAGAAACATATAAAGAAGAAAATTATAACACATATTCCTACCACTGTTACTGGTTTGATATTGCCTCTTCAGATATCTCTCTGTATGTGTGTGTATGTGCACATATATATATACACACTTGTGCACATGTGTGTACACCCAAATTTGAAACACTGTTACAATGTTGATTTCTGCATTATTGATATAAAATTGATTTTTCAGCATTGCCTTCATATTCATTGCATTTTTAATATTTTTATTTCTATATAACTTTAATTCATGTAATATTACAGAAGTAGTGTGATTTATTATGGGAGAAGGGCCTGGCAATCCACTCCCAAGGCAATCCCAAAGCACTCAGCCATTGAAAACCCTATGAGGGTCACTATGAGTCGGATACCGACTCGATGGCACCTAACAACAACAACACAGTGTGATTTATTACCAATTCCTCTTTGTTATTTTAGAATTCTCTTTCAAGTGTACCTTTTACTGTTAGCCTCAAAGGGGTTTTTAAGGCAGAACTTATGAACCCATTTTCAACTTGGGTATAAAAAGCCCTGGGACATAGATTATTTTGTCTGCTTATGGTTATAGAAGAGTCTGCAGCTGTACCGACTCGACGGCACCTAAAAACAATAACAACAATGGTTATAGAGTCAGGAAATGACAGCACAGATACAGCAAGTGATAGACAAGATGTAATTTACGATTTTTGTTTTTTAACATCCACAAATTCCTTATATTTGATGTTACTTGGCATTTGAATCCCTCAAGTTAACAATGAATTACGTTTTACTACTTAATATTTCACCTGCAGCTGTCGCACTGTGGCTTCACATCCTGTCAAATCTCAGAAGCTAAGCAGGGTCAGGCCTGGTTAGTATTTGGATGGGAGACCGCCTGGGAACACCAGGTGCTGTAGGCTTTGGGAGAAGGACATAGCAACCCACTCCCAATAACAACCAGTCATTGAAAACCCTATGAATAGCAGAGAAGCACTCATAATATTCTTTAGCCTGTTCTATGTAGGGTCGCTATGAGTCAGATACTAACTCGATGGCACCTAACAACAACAAGAGTTAATATTTCTGCACAGTAATATGTAACTAATGGCTTATGAAATTAATGCCTCTTGACTAAGAGTTGTCATTATTCTAAGTATATCCAAAATAATCAGAGAAAGCAAGTCCACTAGCTTGTAATTATATATTAGGTTTTATGAAGGAAATCTTTGCCTAAAAGATGCTCATAATTACATCTTAAATAACTTTTGTAAAGCATAAATTCCCTTTTGCTTCTAAATAATCAGATAGCATGCCATCTGGCCCCAATGCCCTTAGCAAAACCTGAGAAAAGAATGCAGGAAGCCACTTACAGTAACTAAGGGCAGACGCACCACAGGGACCAAAAGGACATGAAACTCTTCCCCAGGAACAACATCTCTGTCAGCTTCATCAATATTGTTTAGCCTCTCTAAATATTGAAATGTAAATAAAAATGATCTTACTCCCCTTGAGGATTGTTTGAAATATTAACACTTTTAGGTGAGGGATTTTTTTCTACTTCAATACATGTTTACTGAGTATCTCTGGCTTATTAGACTTAAGCTGCTCATTCTTGCACTAAAATGCTCAGGCAACTGGTAATGTTCATCAAACATTAATATTGGGCAGTGGAATTTAGGAACAAGTTCTTCTAAGTTTTTAGAAAGGAGTTGCTCACAATGATTAGGAAACTCATGAAAATGGATAAATTTCCAAAGCAGTGAGTCTAGAGAGACAAGATACTTAAAGATATAGGTTTAAGGGAAGGTCTTTAATTCAAAGGAAAACAAAAATATATCATAATATAATAACTAAACAGAAAAGTTTTCTTAATGACTTATCTTTCTCACTGGCCAAGTGGATAATGTTAGAATAGAATTTTGACTTAGAATAGATACAAGGTGGATATAAGAAGAAAATAAAGCTAGACTTAAATCTAGAAATCACACTTGAGATTGAGCATTTGTGAGGTTGAAAGAGGAACGTGAGACCCAAGAAGCTGATTCTGGCCATTAGTGTATCATACTGAAGAGCATGTTTTCTATGTTTGAAATGATGAACTGTTGGACCAAATCCAGTGGGATGGAGCTACCAAGTGATATTTGCAAAGGGAACTTCATCTTTGGTAGTGAAACCACACACACTTCAAGGGTGAACAGCTGGAAACTATTCAAATGTCCATGGAAGTGAACAAAGGAGACCACTATTTGGTCATTGCTTTAGCCTTTTTTTCCCCCATTGGTTACTGTGTTATACCAGAGCAACAAACAATATAGAAGCCTAAAGGTAAAATTTATGACAAAATTAAAGCTGCCAAATATTTAATAGGTCCTAATTGAGTTGGTCACCTTTTGTGGAAAAGCAGAAAGCTTTCTTCTAGTTATATTACCATATTTCCAGACTACTATAAAAAGATTTCTTTGTGATGCTTAGATGTATTAAAGTGAAAGAAAAAGAAATCACGCTTAATAGGAAATGTTATTGATCTCAGGGGAAAAAATTGGGCATGGCTCCATCATCTCTAACTATTCTAATAAAAATTCTGTGCAAATTTTTCTAATGTTTAATGAGATAAGCCTGGCATGGAAAAAGAAATACAATTATCTCATCTTCTCATTTATATGTGAAAGATAAAACAGTCAGACTCATAAATATAGAGACAAAAATAGTGGCTACCAAGGGCTAGGAAGAGTATGGTGGAAAAGAAAATAGAGAGAGGTTGGTTAATTTGTACCAAATTCCAGTTCAGAGGACTAATGTCTAGAGTTCTAAGAATGCAGCATCAAGATTGGAGGAAGACTCATTAACAACCTGCGTTATGCAGATGACACAACTCTGCTTGCTGAAAGTGAAGAGGATTTAAAACATTTACCGATGAAGATCAAAGATCATAGCCTTCAATATGGGTTACGACTAAACATTAACAAAACAAAAATCCTTACGACTGGGTCAGCATGCAACTTCACAATAAATGGAGAAAAGATTGAGGTTGTACAAGATTTTGCTTTGCTTGGCTCTATAATCAACACCCACAGAAGCAGCAGTCAAGAAATCAAAAGACGCATTTCTCTAGGAAAAGCTGTGGCAAAAGAACTGTTTAGAGTATTGGAAAGCAAAGATGTCACATTGAAGACGAAGGTGCAGCTGGCTCATGCCATGGTATTTTCAGTGGCATCATATGGTTGTGAAAGCTGGACATTGAACGAGACAGAAAAAGAACTGATGCTTTTGAATTGTGGTGCTGGAGACGTCTATTGAATATACCATGGACTGCCAAAAGAACCAACAAATCTGTCCTAGAAGAGGTACAACTAGAGTGCTCCTTGGAAGCAAGAATGGCCAGACTATGTCTTACCTATTTCGGACATGTAGTCAGGAGAGATCAATCCCTGGAGAAGGACATCATGTTTGGGAGAGTGGCAGGTCAACGCAAAAGAGGAAAACCCTCCACTAGATGGATTGACACAGTGTCTGCAACAATGGGCTTAAACATAAATAAGATCGCTTGCCTGGCACAGAATCGGCAAGTGTTTCGATCTGCTGTACACAGGGTTGCTATGAGTCGGACTCACCTCGACGGCAACTAACAACAACAACAGCACACTAGGAAGAATATAGGTAATAATTTATTGTGTTACTCAAAAGAGCTAGGACAGTAGACTTTGAATGTTCCCAACACAAAGAAATTATAAATGTTTGAGGTACAGATATTGTAATTACTTGACTGATCATTGTTGTTGTTAGGTGTCATCGAGTCAGATCCAACTCATAGCAAAAAGGTCACACTCAATCCCATAAGTATATACAGTTACTATGTACCAGTAAAATAAATTTAGATAATGACACTTGAGCCAATATTTGATAACAGTGTTTGATCAAATTCAACATATGCAATTATATCAAAATAATTTTGCATTTGCTTAATTGATACATTGCCCCATGGTATTTACAAAAAAGACTTAAAGCCTGTGCCAAACTCAAACCAAGAGAAATCTACACAGGGAGAGAGGTGGAGCTGACAGATTACCATTTTGAAAAAAACACCTAAGGAAGCCAATGCAACAACTATTAGCATAAATATGAACTGTTCAAGAAATAACAACCTTCTGCCTCCCAGCAACAGTTTGGTATTCTCTCAGTGACCCTTTTTCCCAGTTGTAGATAGCATCTGAAAACCTCAAGGCAATCTCTTCTGTAGAAGTTTTGTACTGTCAGCTAATTAAAAGGGGAGGAGGAAGAAAGAGCAAGTGTACTAACTTCTGTTCATAAGTGACTAACCAATTTTTGAAAACCATAATCATTTCCCTCTTCAGAAAAAGAGAGAAATAAAATTTGGTAATTTTAAGTGCTAATGATGTGGTTTCTTATAACATTGCAAGTTTCATTAGAAGTCTAATTATAAAATAGCAGATTTTCCTCTAAATTGGGACCTATGAGGATATGTGTTTGAAAACTAAGGAGACTCATCTTAATTACCTTAATATTTGTTTAATATTTTTACCATTAAGCAGCCCTACCACTTACCCCATTCCAAACAATTACAGGAGTTATGGAGGTTTTTAGTACATGCCTAATATGATGCTCCAAGAATAAAATGCATAAAAGTTTATCAAATCAATGAATGGACTGTTATGAAAAAAGGTTATTTTTATATCATTCATCATGTGAAAATTGTATTTCTACCAAAACTCTTTATGGTAGATGGCTTTACTA
>VMDO01031598.1:0-12844 GCA_007922755.1 Pedetes capensis
AAGCAAAAATGGCCAAACTGCGTCTTACATATTTCGGACATGTAGTCAGGAGAGAACAATCCCTGGAGAAGGACATCATGTTTGGGAGAGTGGCAGGTCAACGCAAAAGAGGAAAACCCTCCACCAGATGGATTGACACAGTGTCTGCAACAATGGGCTTAAACATAAATAAGATGGTTTGCCTGGCACAGAATCGGCAGGCAAGTGTTTTGATCTGCTGTACATAGGGTCGCTATGAGTCGGACTCGACTCGACGGCACCTAACAACAACAACATAGCCTTTTGGTTTCCTACTACAAGACAGGTTAAAATTAATTGGTAAGATTTTCTTCCCTTTCTACTCTTTCTCATGGCATCATATTTGAAGAAATACTCTTGCTTTTACTCCAAGTCAGCACATTGAAAGCAATCAGCAAGTTCAGACAACTTTTCATAGTCTCCATTCATTCCTCAATTTTGATCCTTGTTCCAAATCTACCTTGTCAGAAAACATAAACATCATGTTATTAACATCAAAGTCTCTCCTATCTTTTGGTTAATTGAGGCTTATTCCTTAGTAAATCACTTAGGTAGAACTCATGGGAACAATATTGCCTAAATCAGTATATATTCATGACTATTTATTTGTACCCTTTTCATTGTTAGGTTGGTTTGGTTATATAAAGGATGTGGCCCACACCTCCTTTCTTTGATTACCTTAAATATTTTACTCCACTGATTTCTGGAAGAAGTAGAACTACGGAAAATTTCAATGACAATCTGATTTTCTTTCATCATGCTTGGTATTTTTGTTTTCTCTCAATGCTCAAGGATTTTTTTTAATCTAATATTTTTACTAGACTATGCCTCAGTGTTTGCCTTTTTGTGTAGATTTTTTCCCAGGTAGGTAGTGCACATTCCAATAAGTTTCAGAGAATCTTTTATTTCAAGACTATGAAATGCATTGTCGTTAGGGTGCGCTCCATTCCATTGCTGCAGTTTTCACGTAAGGACTCCTATCACATATATTTGGTGTCTTCTCAATGAGTCCCTGTGTCGACCAGTCTGTTTTGAATCCTTTTTAATCTTTTCCTGATTCATTTTTAATCTTTAATTTTTGTCCTTCTTTTCATCTTCCATTTCTGAGAACGTATTACCAGGAGTTTTACTCATTCTCATATCCTTTGTACTTTCTTTATTCCCACTGTTTTTCTTTTTTGTTTCGTCTTTCATGAATCTGTCACCATGTTTCCTCGAACCTTAGTTTCTCCAGTTATCTCATTTCTAATGCCCTAAAAGGGCTGGGATTTAGCTCAGTTGGTAAAGTGCTGCTCTGCAGTCTCTGAGGTCCCGAGTTCGATTCCCAGCACCGCAAAATGGGAGAAAGATGTGGCAACCTACTCCCGAGGCAATCCTGAAACAGTCAGCCATTGAAAACCCTATGAGGGTCGCTATGAGTTGGACTCGACTTGATGGCACCTAACAACAACAACAACAAATGTCCTAAAAATTATGCATATTAGTGTTTCATAACTCCTATTATTTCCTTAATTTCCTTTGCTGTTGTTAATTTCATTTAGATATTTGGAAATAGTAGTCTATTGGCTTTCTATTCCTGCTATAACACATTATATCACACACTCAGTGGCTTTAAACAACACATACTTATCTTATACTTGTTTAGGTCCATAGTCCAAAATTGGCCTAAGGTGCCGAGCAGGCTATGTTCCTTCTGGGAACTCCAGCTTTCTGGACTTTTCCAGCAGCTAGATGTTGGCCCACAGGCCTGTTCATCCCTCTTCAAAGCCAGCAGTGGTGGGAGGGCGCTGCTCAGGCTGCTCCATCTCGCTCGCTGTCTCTGGCCTCGGTCTTCCACTTAGAAGAAGCCTGGTGATTACATCAGCCCGCTGGGATAACCAGGCACGCCGCCTAGTTGAAAGTCACCCTGTCACCAGCCTTTACCCCATCTTCCACCTTCATTCTCCTGTGCGAACTGCCTGACATATTCACAGACGAAGGGATTAGGACATCAGCATCCTGTTGTTGTTGATGTTGTTGGGTGCTGTCAAGTCTGGTCCAACTTATAGCGACCCTCATAGGGTTTTCAGTGGTTGGTTGCTTTGGGATTGCTTTGGGAGTGGATTGCCACGTCCTTCTCCTGTTTTTGTGGTTCTGGGGATCAAACTCATGTCCTCAGAGAGAAAGCAGCATTCTACCAATCAGCTAAACCCCAGCTAAACCTACCAATGAGCTAAACCCCAGACCATCAGCCTGTTCGGGGGACATTATTTTGTTTTCTACAGTCAGTTGGCTACTTTCAAATATCTGCAGGCATGTCATTTTTGCATGTTATTATTTTCTATAGGACATTATGCTCTTTATCCTCTTGTTTTTGTTGTTGTTGTTAGGTGCCGTCGAGTTGGTATCCGACTCATAGCGACCCTCTGTCCAACAGGGGAAACACTATTGTCAGTGCTTCTCTGCTATTCATAGGGTTTTCAATGGCAGGTTGATTTTTGAGAGGGGGTTGCCAGGTCCTTCTCCCAAGCCTACAGCCTCTGGTGTTCCCAGGCAGTCTCCCATCCAGGTACTAACCAGGCCTGACCCTGCTTAGCTTCTGAGATCTGACGGGATCGGATGCCACAGGGCTACAGCTGCATTTGGACGTCTGCAGCCACACTATCCTGGCAGCCAATCCTGCCTGATCTCAGAAGCTAAGCAAGGTGGGGCCTGGTTAGTCCTTGGCTGGGAGACCACCTGGAAAACCAGGTGCTATAGTCTTGGGAGAAGGACCCAGTAGCCCATTCCCAGAACAATCAACCATCGAAAACCCATGAATAGCAGAGAAGCACTGACATAGTGCCAGGCATGGCACAGCATCCGGGAGTGTTTTGTTCTGTTATATGTAGGGTTACTATGAGTCATACATGACTCGACAGGACCTAACAACCACAACATTATATTGGATACAACCATAATCACTTTAAGTAAGTGAGCTTTTCAGAAGAAAACAACATGTCTGGTACATTTTGGGACTGGCCCCTTTCCCTCCGTCTCACCTTTACCTGGACCATCGAGTCCTTTGGCTCTCATGAGCTTCCTGCTCAGTGTGGATTCTATTTCTAGCCATTTCTCCTAAATACAGGGCTTTGTCTTTTAAGTCCAGCCCTGTGTGGTGGTTTTGGTTTTTAGGAAAAGAGCTTTGTTTTTGAGTTTTTGAGTTTTGAGAGTCTGAAGGGCCCACGTGCATCTAGCACCGTTAGAATGGACAGCAGTGAAGTCCACGGTGCTCACCTGTGGCTGGACCCACCAGGATCCTGCCATGGTCTTTGGAGAGTTGTCCCCAGATTAGCCCACTGCTCCCGTCTCAGAATTAACAGGAACCCCATTCTCCCCCAGCCCCCAGCTCCTCCCGCACAGTTATGAGGACCAATACCGTAATTATTGGTGGTTTGTTCCCACTTGTATTTGGAGGTTGGCAGAGGTGGCTTTTCCTATCACTTTGTGTACTGGTCTCTGCTTTGGTACAGTTTCTGCTTTGTTTATTTTAAAGCAGAGTCGGTGCTTTTTTTTAACGTCACTGATGTTTCCCAAAATCTCTGCTGTCCTTCTGAGCTCTCCACCAAAGCAAGCGCATCAGGTGCCAGGGGGTTCTGAGCAGTTCCCAAGCACTCTGCGGACACGTCATGTTTGGATGTTTTTATTTTCTATAGGACATTATGCTCCTTATTCTCTTGCTTTTAATAATTCTATTATATTGGATAGTGCATAGACTTTGGGTGGGGAGAGGGACAATGCCAGGTGTGGCTAAGTTTCTCCCCTTCTCTAAGGGAGGCAGAGTCCGACCGCAAGAATCGTCACAGAGAGACAAACAGGTCGTTTAGAAGGTCAGCTTGGCTGGTGCACCCCTCTCTCTTGGTCACCAAGGAAGTTCTTAGCCCAGCTCACAGTTCATCGATTCATCTGTTAGCTGTACAACTCTTCAGATGTTTACAATGTGCCTCCTACCTATGGAGTTCGTGTATGGAGTTCATGCGGAGACACAAGAAAGACAAAATGCTGGACTGATTCACAAACGTCTGGTGGCTAGAATGGGAGAGATGATTTCAGAAATAACCGTAGTGCAAATGCTGTAGAGGCATATCCACAGACCTGCTGTTGTTAGGTGCTGTCAAGTCGGTATCTGACTCATAGCGACCCCCATAGGGATTGCCTTGGGAGTGGGTTGCCACATCCTTCTCCCATTGCTGGGAATTGAACTCGGGACCTCAGAGACTGCAGTGCAGCGCTCTACCAACTGAGCTAAACCCCAGCCCACAGACCTGCTAGTTAATCAGAAAAGGGCTGAAAAGAAACAAAGTAATGTTTCCCCTCTCAGTCATTTCCACTTGAATCTTCCTAACAGCTCAAGGATGCTCTGGCAAGACTGGCAAGACTTGTGTTTTGCATCAGGACAGGAGAAGCTCTAGCTTTGCTGCAATGCAGGGCGTTCTTCAAGGAGATGTTTGCTGCCCTCAGAGACTGCCTGCTCCACAGCCAGCACCATGAGACTAAGTCTAACATGCCGGCAACATGTTGTTGTTGTTGTTGTTGTTGTTGGGTGCCATCAAGTCGGTGTCCAACTCATAGTGACCCTCATAGGGTTTTCAATGTCTGACTGTTTCGGGATTGCCTCGGGAGTGGATTGCCAGGCCCTTCTCCCATTTTTGCGGTGTTGGGAATTGAACTTGGGACCTCAGAGACTGCAGCTAAATCCCAGCCTGCCGGCAACATAGGAAAACCAAAAATATTCATCATGACTTACTTTTACTAAAGGAGAAGAAAAAGAGGAAGAGGTCATTTTGAAAGTAAATAACCATGAAGAAGCCTGGAGACTATGTAAGAATCACGTATTAGAAACTCCAACTTAAGCTCCAACGCAGCTTAAGAAGAACAGGTGTTTAAAAAGAAACACAAAGGACAAATGGTAAAGGAAAGAAGGCTGTTTGGGGGAAGGAAAGAAGTATTTTTAAGGAGAAAAATAATGTTTCTGAAAGAAGCAAGAGAATCCTTATAAAATGGGACCAGCCAAATGCAATTCAAACTACTAATTAAACTGATGAAAAACTCCACAATTACCAGGGTCCCTTGCGAGGGAATCCAAAATCTAATTTTCAAACAAAGGAAAGCAGATGAAGAATTAATGGAACTATTTGAGGCTGGCAATTAAAAAAAAATTGTAGTACTTTGGCACATGTAGGCAAAAAGGAAGAAGACTGATTATTTAATTAAGTAATGTACTTATTTTTGCCGGGCTGGGGATACAGCCCAGGGCAGCACATGTGCTAGGCAAGTGCTCTACCACAGAGCTACCTTCTCAGCCCCTTGTCACGCTATTTGATTCTAGAAGTAATTTTTTGGCGATCTCCCACTTTAAATTGTATCTTAACAGAGAATCTTGATTAGTTAGCCTTTGCTACAGAAGAAAGTACTCCAAAACTTAGAGGCCCACAGCGACAGGTATTTATCAGTTCACAATTCCAGAGATGGCAGTTTGGGCCAGGCTCAGGTCAGCAGTGCTCCTGGCTTCTCTGGGTCTCGGTCCTGTGGCTGCAGAGAACCGGGGGCTCAGCTGGAGCCATGGTCAAGATGGCCTGCCTCGCGCTCATTGCCATGGCTGCTGAAGTTCTGTCCACGTAGCCTCCTCTGGCATGCCACTTCAGGACCAGCCACATGTTTGTTTGAGGATGCCATGCAGCAAGAGAACGCTCCCTAAGGCAAACACACCTTGCAAGTTTTGCTTCCTGCCGTATTTCCTAACGTCCCACGGGCCAAAGCAAGTCATTGGCCAAAACCCAGACTCAAGATGAAGAGTGAAAAGCCCACATGTTCATGGGAGGTGTGGGAAAGTCTCATCACAAAAGGAGGTGCACAGAAAGAGGGGAAGGCTTTGCACAGCGATCTCTGCAACAGTCACCCTGGTCCATCTCCAGGCACCCTGTGAGCTTGCTTCCCACGTGTAAAACGCAAGCTCTCTCTGCAAAAGTCACATCTATGATGGTATTGGGCTTCCAGGGCCTTCATCTAAATCTGTTCCTGAGTCAAATGAGTCCCTTTACTTAGCTGTAGCTCCTCGGGTTTGACCCTTCTTAATCCAAAGACCGATGCACTACAGTGAAGCAGCTTCTCCCCACACACTCAGCAGAGAACTGCACGGGGGGATGAGGAACAGCAGCGGATGCTCCCACTCCGAAATGGAAGACCAGACGTGCAGAGCGGTCATGGGGGTGATTGCTGGGAAATTCTGCCAGGTTCCCATGAACAAGGACCTCGACTCTTGGAGCAGGGAATCACTCTTAATTAGAGCCCGATTCTAGTCCCCAGGAGTAGCCCCCATGTTCACTGCTCTGTGTCCCTCCTGGCTATATCTTTGAAAGCCTGCGTCCTACCCGGAGAAAGGTGGGCCCACAAGTGCCCTTCGGTGTTAAACTGGTTCATTCATTTTTATGCAAAGCCGGCAGTACCTTGACAAAGCTTTTGAATTACCCCATAGAACAGAGGGCTGGGATTTAGCTCAGTGGGTAGAGCACTGCGCTGCAGTCTCTGAGGCCCCGAGTTCAATTCCCAGCACCGCAAAAATGGGAGAATGGCCTGGCAATCCACTCCCAAGGCAATCCCGAAGCACTCAGCCATTGAAAATCCTATGAGGGTCGCTATGAGTCAGATACCAACTCGATGGCACCTAACAACAACAACATAGAACAGAATCAAGTCTACTCCACACCCCAAAATTTACATCCACAACTTCTTTGGAAGTAGGCATTCCCTTTATTTGGGCATCATGTCAGGCTGACTGGGAAAAATGCCTGTAAAACCGTTAAAAAGCCCTTTTGCCTTACTGGGAGCGTCTGGTAGCCACCATCTGAATCTATCAGAGGGCTTCACAATGGATCTTATAGCCATTGAGCCATCTTTAAGGTATTTTCTATCCTGAAGACTTTTTATTTTCTTTTTTTGAGATTCTTCTGCTTGGCCAGAGAGACTGGAGGTGAAAAGCAGTTTTATTTTTCAATCCAGAAAATGTGTCTTCTCTGTACATCTCTACATTCCACTTGCCAAACAGTTCCTCTTTAGCTCCTCTTTCTCTCACAGGATGGCGCCAAGTGCGGCTGGCAGGGGCCAAATGACACTTGCGCCACTTTGCCATAAAATCTTAGCCCTGTCTGTAAGTTTGCCGGGTGCATTTTTAAAATCTGTGACAGTTTTTCCGATTGTTTTGCAACTACATCCCATGAATTCCTGTCTTTCCAGCCTATTGCTGTCTCTTCACCACGTCTGCAGCCTCTATACAAACAGCTCGCTGCCTGCTTTCCAGGCTACGCTAAAGTTTCCGTGGTGCGTCTCAATCTCCCCTTGCTGTCTGACCCTAAGGCCGCTGCTTCTCATTTCAGGTTCCTGTCACAGTGGCCTCACACTTCTAGTACAAATTCTGTATCAATTAAGGTTCACGTAATGAAACAGTCCCATGAGAAGGGGCTGGAAATAAACCAGGCATTTGCCTTACACTATGATTGGGTGGGTTGACTGGATGCATCTTTCAGTATAGACCAGCTCAGTAGGGTGTAGATTGTCCAGCACGGCCTCTTCAGAGACCAAAGCTGACCTGGAACCGCTGAGCCTCTCTCCAGAGTCTCTCATCCTCACGGAGGAGAATCCATCTCGTTGACATAGCCACAGCTTCCAAGCATGGGGAAACAGGGCAAACCCTGCACACACTCTTCAAGCCTCTGTTTGTATAACTTTTGCTAATATCCTATTGGTCAAGCCAGTCACCTGCCAAGCCCATAATCAAAGGGTGTAGAAATAAACACATCTTAACAGCAGAAGCAGCCAAGTCACACTGCAAAGGGATGTGCACATAAAAATGAGAAGAGTAATTGTCTCTGCCATTGCAAACAATCTACCATAAAAGCCAGTAATTATAGTCCAAACATCAGAAAATGCACAAAGTTGCTCACCTAATCAATAAACTAGATGCAGACAAATGATAGACTTTTCAAAAACTTTAGAGATGCAGATGGTGACCATGGTATCTAACACGCTGGCCAAGGCCACAGGGCTTGAGGACTCATTGATTAACAAGTGACCGTATCCCTCATTGTGTGTGAATGTCTACAGAGATGTTGTGGACAATGCAGAGATGAGGCTGGACTGAGGGAATCGTCAAGTGATGGAGTCCAGCCCTCGCCGAGGAGTACAGAGGATCCATGCAATGCAGTGCTTCATGCCACTCTAAAAACACTACCTATACAGCCAAGTGAATCAGATTTACCTCTTTTATAATTGATTGAACACACAGGGAGTCATTTTTCAACTTTATACGTGGCTCTGGAAAGTTTACTTGTTGTAGTTGTTAGGTGCCATCGAGTCATGTCCGACTGGTAGCGACCCTCATAGGGTTTTCAATGGCTGACTGTTTCGGGATTGCCTTGGGAGTGGATTGCCACATCCTTCTCCCATTTTTGCGATGCTGGGAATCGAACTCCAGACCTCAGAGACTGCAGAGTGGCGCTCTACCAACTGAGCTAAATCCCAGCCCAACAGAAAGTTTACTAAATACAAATAAAATGGTAAAGTGATGGAAAGAATTTGCAGAATGATCACACCTGACTATGACTTAAGCAGAAAAGTGACCGATAAGTATTAGGGTAGGCCAAGTTCAGGGGAAGGGGAGGTAGCACTCACAGAACTTATGTGGGTGCCGCCCTTGAAGACCCTAGGACCTAGATAAGATGAGCCAAGCAATGCTGGTTCAGTCAGGAAGGATGCATCTGATCTTACCATATTAGCAAATTGGGCAGGGTTGCATTTTGTTGGACACAGATAAGAGCCACGACCCTTCTAGCATTTTCTAGAAAGGTCACATTTTGACTTTGAATAAGTCTTTATATGAATCTAAAATCAAACACCCCTCCTGCTATATCCCATGCTTAACGTGTTTTCCAAAAGGTGGGAAATGAGGTGGGCGATAAATAGACCAACTACACACCATATTCCCTAGTTAATATATTACTATTGCCTTCTTCAGAGGTGTATGAAGCTATTAAACATTTATATAGTAAGGCCATAACACAGGACCCATATGAGAATTTCCATGTTGCCAAACATACTAGGAACCATTCAAACCGAATTTGCAAGGGAAGAAAAGGAACTACTCAATCACATGAATTTTCCAAAACCTTAAAAAAAAAAGTTTCAAACAATAAATCAACAGCAGACAATATCCACCCTCTATACTGAAGTCTAATACTTCCTTAATCATGTTTCATTTTGTCTGTTTTTTCATTGCTATCTCATTAATCCCTAGAAAGACCCACTCCCCAAAACAACCCTGAACCAATCAGCTGTTGAAAACCCTATGAGGGTCGCTTTGAGTCAGACATGACTCAAGGGCATCTAGGAACTTAATAAACATTTGCTAAATGATTAAATTAATAAATGAAAAAGGGTACTGCATGTGAGAAACTTCTGACTGAGAAGAGATCAGTCCAGGTGCCCATGGAACCATTGGTTTCTCTTAAGAGGAACCACGCATCCTTATGCTTGGATCCATCCAAACTCTAGCACGCTTCAAAACTCGTGGTGAGATCAATCTCTTTTTTGAAGGTTGCTTGACCACTTCAGCCCTCACTGGTCAATCTAAGAGACTTTATCAGCCTATCAGTAGCTTGTTTAACTCATTCCCATTATTTACCATGGATTCACATTTTGTGACTAGGTGGTAATTCTTTCTCCCTAATTTACTGGTACACAGATTAATAAGACATGAAGACATGCCCCCTGCCCTCGAAAGGGCTTATGGACTGGTAAGAACATGCACATAAAGTGAGTGAGCTCAGCCCGCCAAGCATTATAGACTCTGGGAGACGTTTGGATTACCCGCCCCCCCACAACTCACCCTCCTTCTCTCTGAAGAAACTGCAAAGCTGATTTCTGTATTTTCCATGTGGGCTTAAAGTTTTTAAGTCAGAGCTAGGGAGCACCGGATGAGCTGCATGAGAGCTTAAAATGAACGTGAGGTGGTAACCATCTTTCTGCTCTGTGGGTGCAACGGCAGAGAGACGTGTTTGTGGTGATGGACCCCACACCCGGAATCTAGCCACCTCCTTCCTGGGAGAAAGCTATGGTGGTGGTGGCAACGGTGGTAGTGGCAGCAGCTCAAACCCTCTGGGTAGCAAATACAGTGGAGAGACCTTCAAAAAATGGTCCCACAGCTGTGTTCTGCTTCTATCCTCGAACTCAATGCTGCTCGGAACCGTGTTTCCTGTCCTGTAGTGTACCCCGATTGACCCACGTGGTAGAAATACATAGGGAGGACAGGGAGGGCGCCAAGAAGAGAGCAGGTGATTCCCCCAGGGGTAAAGAGCAGTTAGGAAATAAGTAGCAGGAGGGTCCTTGTTCAACTGAGCCAGGAAAATAAGGGGTAAAGCATTTAGTGTGACCTGAGCCTCTAGTGGCAATGATAAGAATCCAGAATTGAATATATTGAAGATCTGCTCTGTACCTTTTAGTTCAGAGTAAAGGAAAAGAGACTCAGAAAGGGCAAGAGACTCGACTTGAGAAGTGGAAGGGGGAATCCAACGAGCAGCAAGACCAGAGCAGAGCCAGAGTCTCTGACATCGAATCCGTGCTGCATCTGGCTCGCACGAGCCTGTGAGCTTTAGTAAGCAAAATGACCCAGATGGGCATACAGGCATTCCACCTCTTATCTAACGTCGCCACCGCAGATGGCCACCTGATGCTGTGCCCGCATTGATGTTAACGCCAGCTAGAAATGAGAACACACTTTCACACTTTTGCAGAGAAGAAAGAGTCAAAATCCTTGAAGCAAAGAAAGAGAATGTTTAAACCCATTGTACACTTGTGAGCCAGTATATTTACCTAATCTAATCTGGACCTTTTTATTTATTAGTCATTAAGTTAGAAGCTAATATGGGTTGCCCAAGTTCACTTTGTCAAAAATGACTAGGCCCAAAAGTTTTAGAGGTCTAACTATGAAGTTTACATTTGTTTTTATACTGTTGTTTATTGTTGTTTGTGGAAAAGAGAGGCCTCCATTACAATAGATGAGAACCAAATTCTTACAGCCACTAAGTTATTTTTCCCACCCTTGCATTGTCTTTAAGAATCATTTATGGACTTTCTTCTCTTCCTCAGCAAATCTGTTGTTGTTAGACACCGTCAAGTCGGTATCCAACTGATAACAACCCTGCATACAACAGGCGAAACACTATTGTCAGTGCTTCTCTGCTATTCATAGGGTTTTCAATGGCAGATTGATTTTTTGGGGGTGGGGGTTGCCAGGTCCTTCTCCCAAGCCTACAGCTTCTGGTGTTCCCAGGCGGTCTCCCATCCGGGTACTAACCAGGCCCGACCCTGCTTAGCTTCAGAGATCTGATGGGATCGGATGCCACAGGGCTACAGCTGCAAATCTAGCCACCCCTAATCCAGTGTACCATGCCAGCACTGCCCCCAAACAACAGGGAGTTGGTGAAGACAGGTTTTACAGCTCCATGTGTTCTGTGAGTTTCCTGCAAATGTTCACTTACGGCTCAACCTCGTTAGGAAAACACAATGCCACTCAGTGTCCTCTGTGACACTCTGAGCTCATAAACAAATAGATTCATTCGAAAATGCGTCTTCTATTATGGGTGGGAGATCTTCATTGTCTTCATTAGAAGAATCAATGAGCTCTTTCTTTGCAGACATTTAGCTTACTGGAAAATGCTGTACTCTTGGATTGGTAGGTCTTATTTCTGTAAATAATTTCAAAAGATTTCCTGATCTGAGCCCCTGACATCAAATAGTTCAAGTGGTATTTTCTTCATTTTACTGGCCTGTGGAGTTGAATTTCTCTTAGAAGGTCATAGAGTCAGTCAGAGCTGGGGACAGTGTCTTTCTTTGCCTTTCCTCCTGTTCTCAAATTCTGAACCCAGGTGAATTCATTCCTGAGCTCAGCACATGCAAATCCGCAGCCTCCCATGACTGAGGTGGGCGGTACCCTTGTAGCTCTGTCCAGGATGCGAACATCCGTGGGGGCCCCAAGTACCCAAAGACTCAACTTCAGAGCAGACCCAACTTCAGACTGCCTGCAAGCTTGGCCATGATCACAGAATCCTTCCTGGGCAGACCTCTGCTTTTGTTACGTGCATCCACCTCCCTCCAGCGTGCATGAAGCCTTGCCTGAGTCTCAGTCACCCTTTGGGGTTAGAAGCAAGTGCTGGGACCTCGTTAATACTTAAGTCAATATTCCAGAGGCCGCAGCTCATCCCCTGGCCTCCCAGTGCTGCTGGTGCTCTTGCTCCAAACAGAAGAAATCAACCAGAACGATGATATCTTGCCCCTGAGATCTCAAGTGTAGAAGGTAGATGTTGTTGTTAGGTGCCGTCAAGTCGGGATCCGACTCATAGCGACCCTCATAGGGTTTTCAATGGCTAATTGTTTCGAGATTGCTTGGGAGTGGATTGCCGGGTCCTTGTCCCATTTTTGTGGTGCTGGGAATTGAACTCGGGACCTCAAACGGAAGAAATCAACCAGAACTGTGATATTTTGCCTCTGAGACCTCAAGTGTAGCAGGTAGATAGCGTTCCGGAAAATGACTGGTTAAGATGCAAAAGACAATATCCAGATCTTATTATATTGATCCTGTTGAGATTCAGATGTATGGCTAGTCCAGTGTTGGAGGGTAACAGGCAGGAAGAAAGGGGGTAGAGGGCCCCATAGTCCCCCCACCCCCGGCCCTGTGCTTCCCGCCACCTGTGATATGAGTATCAGGGAGGCCTCCTGTGGGACAAAGGCTCTGTCTGGCAGTCAGTGCTTCCCCGGC
>VMDO01031599.1:0-19919 GCA_007922755.1 Pedetes capensis
TGCCATATAATTGTCATATATAATGTGCAATTAAATTATTGTCGTGGTAGAAGTTATAGAGGAGTAAATGTTTCATAGATCTTAAGTTTTAATCAGAAAATGTGATTACACAAAATGGATCTTTACACAGAATAATCTTGTATATTTCTTGTAGACAAATGATTATGCCTTGAATACTAACCAGTTTTGAAGCATTTAACATTATAGTTTAATAGAACTTACAAACTCATTATAGATGGATTAGCACAATAATAAATCATTATTTCAGGGAACAATTCACCTTACAACTATTTTGCTTATCCAGATTTTAGTCATGAAAATAAAATATTAAGATTATTCACTCTTTATTTTCTATATTCTCTGGAGTGTTTTGGCATTTTGAAAACAAATCTAAAATTATTTTAAATTAATAAGCCTTAAATCCTATACACTTTAAACCTTCTAAGTAAATAGTTATTAATACTATAAAATAATTTGTCTATTACCAATATCCTCTAAGAAATTATGGAGATCCTTTAAAAGTGTTGAGTTTTCAAAAGCTGAATTAATACACAATTCACACAGGAGTCACAATAACACAAGTTGCAATTTTTGCACAGCAATTCTTTTTGAAGGCATTTACCAGGCTAAATAAAATTCTGTTTATATAATTTTGCTTTGAACACAAGAGTCAACTAATTGTACACCTCTGTGCTTCTGCCAGGAGAAGGGGTGGAGAACTGAAATTCCCCTGATAGTGCCAGAGCATTCCTTGTAGGACAAAGTGAAGGTTTTTCAACTGGGCATATTGAGTTGGATGTGTATTAAAAAATGCAGGTCATCCTAGAGGCAATTACAGAACTTAAAATCATAAACTTTGAGTCATTGTAGATAGTTTAATTTTAACAATTGAAATTACAGTTTGTGCCACTATTTCCCACCACGGGTGACATTTCTGAAAGGTTTGTGCAAACTTCAGTTTACATATATGTGTAGGGGTATAGCAGTGATGGGTGTTTTTGTGATATGTATAAATTTGATTCCTATGGTGATGTCTGAGCTTATCAAAACATGGCTAAATAAAACAAACTTCATAGTTTCCCTTCAGGAGAAAATCCAAAGTTAAGTTGACACCCTCATGTAAACTAGAGCTGAATTAAATTCCAGACATACACTTCCTTCCCTACTTTACTCTGAAATCTGAAGAAAAGTTCCAGTAAGTGCAGTCAGGGGAAGAAAAAAGGAAAAACAAAGACAATGATCCTTTCATGGGGATAACTTAAATTGGTACTGCCCAAACTACTACATCCATGAATTTCAAGGAGATTTTGTTCAAATGCCAATTTTATTTAATTAGCTCTGTAAAGGGGCTCAGAAATTTTCAGTTCAAGAAAAATGATGATTTGGACATGTATCATTCTCAAAGCCTTCAATATTGGAGGGCTTAGATTATCAGAAAGCCTTATTTGTGGAGAAAAAAAAACACTTATAAATGTGATTGGCCTCCAAAGAGAAATATGGAAAAGCCATGTAGAAGGTCAGTGTGAAGTTATGGTGAAGAAGGTCAGCATGCATGGAGATACAAGGGTACTAAGAGACTAGGTAAGGGACTTTGTTCTCTACCCCAAATTAATGAAATGGATGTAACTATATTGGACATGGTAGGAACATATTTAGTTATTTTTTGTGTACATAAATATAATGTTTTTAATGGATACTTATTCAAAAACTAAAATATAATTTATTTGTAACATTTACATTTGATATCTGAATAGTAACGTGTAACTATCTTCACAGCAAAAAGCTTTTTAAGAAAAGATAAATGAGATTATACATGTGTTTAACCTAATTTTAACATTGTACTCTGTGTGCATGTTTCAAATTATCACATGCTATCACTATTCTTATGTACAAATTTTTATTTTTATGCATCAGTTAAAACAAAATTTAATTTTAAAAGTAGAAAAGTATATTATTTTCCCATAAAGTCTACTGTTTCTGCCAATAAATTATTTTGCTAAAAACAGCATACAATTTCTAAATTAGTATGCTTTAATAAAAACTAATAACAATTTAAAACAGGCTAAAAATCTGAATAGACTTTCTTCAAAAGAAAACCTACAAATGGCCAATCACTACATGAACAAAATTACTGATATCATGAATCATTTGAGAAATGTACATCAAAACCACATAGAGAAAATACCTCACTTCAGTGAGAATGGCTCCATTAAAAAAAGAAAAGACATTGTTGAACATGTGAAGAAATACGTACCCTTACCACTTTTGTTGGGAATTTAAATTAGTACAGCTATTATGTTAGTTAATTTGAGTTAATCACTATTCAATGTATGCATGAATCAAAACATCACACTGTGCCTTATAAATATGTAAAATATTATGTGTCTATACAAAAACTTTAAAAATTAACAACCAAAAAAAGTTTAACCTGTGTTGGACCAAGACTGGCAAGATAGGGTAAAATCATTGAATTTATTTAAAGGTAAGTCTCATTAATCAATTAATCTACTTTAATATAATTTCCTAGTAAAAAATGAAATAAGTCAAGAGAAAAAAACATAGACAAAAGAAGAGCCACTGAAAAACTTGCCTAGGTGTGGAGTGAGCTGTATGACATGCAGATATAGATATAAACATAACCAAAACTTGACTTAAGTTGATTCCTTAAATTCTGTATAATTCTTTCTTTTCTTTTTTGTTTTGTTTTTGTTTTTTCTTTTTTGTTTTTTTCGGTACTGGGGATTGAACCTGGGGCCTCGCACTTGCATGCTCTGCAAGTGCTGTACCACTGAGCTGCACCCCATCCTAGTTTTTTACTTTTTGAGACAGGGTCTTGCTAAATTATGCAGACTGCCTCTGGTCTTGAACTTGTGATCCTCCTGCTTCTGCCTCCGGAGTCGCTGGGATTACAGGTATGGGCCACAGCACCCAACTGTGTGTAATTATTTCTTAACTCATTGTTTTGCCTGTCTGTACAAAAGTGCTGCATTGCTACCTCCAGTACAGATAATATTTTCAATTGAGGATCCTTCTACCTTAGTGAAATTTCTAAGGGTGCAGTGGTGTGGATGGTATTGAGATCCTCTCTCTTCAAGAGAAAGGTAACTTGTGTGTTGTTGTTGTTAGGTGCTGCAAGTAGGATCTGGCTCATATCGACCCTCATAGGGTTTTCAATGTCTGATTGTTTTGGGATTGTTTTGGGGAGTGGACTGCCACATCCTTCTGTTTTTTGCAGTGCTGATAATTGAACCCAGGTCCTCAGAAAGTGCAGAGAAATACTCTACCAACTGAGATAACAGCCCAACTTATGTCTAGATCTTTCTATTACAAAGAAGCAGAATCCGTAACAATACTTTGGATTATGGAGACCACATTTTCCTCATTTGTTCATGTTACTGTAGCCTATTAACAAATTAAGAAACGGAAAGGCTGTTAGTTTTGAGGGGGCTCAAAAAAAGAAAAACTTTTCAAGAAGGCCTAGGCTGCTGTGAAGCTGCTTAGACCATGTGACTCTGCAGATCCATTGGGATTTGAAGAGGCAGTGGCTGAAAGAGATGCTCTCTGAAGTATTTGGCAGGTCTCTGTGGATGAATCATAGCATAAGGCTTATAATATTGGAGCAAAGCCTCTTCTCCTGCTACTGAGCCTTAGTAGGACATTAATGCTTAACATAGGTATTGTGGTTTGAATATGAAATGTCCCACACAGGCTCAAGTTCTGAACTCTTGGTCCCTAGCTGGTGGCTCTGTTTTGAGAGGTTGAGAAAACTTTGGTAATTGGGGCCTAGCTGGAAGAAGTGGGTCACTGAGGGCATGCATTTAAAAATTATACTGGGTGCTCAGTCTCCTTCCTTTTTCTGCTTCCTCTCTGCTCTGGTATCTACTGCTCTGCTCTGCCATACCCTCCCTGTCATAAGCGACTGACATCTCTGAAACCATAAACCAAGCTATATCTTACCTCCTTTACATGGTTTCTGTCAGGTATTTGGTGACAACACTTAATGTAACACAATAGGATACAATGTTACTGTGTGACCTGAGATGTCCATCATGATCTGGGTGTTATCTGACACATCAAGTCATAATTTCCAGCATGTATATTAGGAACTCAGACATGGCTGTAGAATTCCCAGACAGCTGGTAAAATATTATTTCAGAGTATATCTCAATGGGTGTTTCTGGATAGACTGTCATTTGAATTAGTAGATGATTTATATCAAGGAAGGTTAAAAACCTGGAATCTACCCTACTGGTTGCAAGAGTGGATAGAACACAAAAAGACAAAGAAGGAATAAATTCAGTCTTTCTTCTGGATCTGAGAAACCCATCTTCTCCTGACATTGGACATCAGAACTCCATTTTCTTTGGCAGTTGGATTTTGGGATGGACTTCAGTGGATCACCCATGTTCTGTGACATTCGACTTTTGACAGAGAATTACATCATCAGTCCCTGGGATCACATCTGGCACACAGTATAAAGTCGAATTTCTCAGCTTTCATGTTTGCATGGTCCAATTTTATTATAAATCCGTTCTCATGTTTCTATATATCCTATTTGTTCTGTTTTTCTGGAAAACACTGACTGTTTATAGAATGGATTAGTTTGTTTCCTGGATTATTAAAATCCTCTTTTCCTGACATCAGTCCTTGCAAAGCTAATTCATGTATGTATACCAACATATTTTTCCTACAAATATCTCTCTAGCCATTTTTAGAATAGTAATTCTTCCAAATTATTTACCATCTAATCATGAAGATATAGATAGATAGATAGATAGATAGATAGATAGATAGATATCCATGTCTAGACATTTCTCCTTGTGAAAAAAAAAGTGAACAACCAAGGGCAGCACTTAGTTTTTCCTGCCTGAAGTATTTCCTTTCACCAGAATCTTTTAGGAATGTTTCAGAAAATGTGCTGCTTTTACTTGAGAATACTTTTGTGTCAAGAACTTTTTTAGTAGAATAAAATTATGTCAAAGACTAGTAATGTTGTAGGAAGCAAGGCCCACCAGAGAGAAAGGATCATTCCAACACCAGTATTAAATAGAGAAAGAGATTACACTGCTGGCTGAGCAACAGCTACAACTTCTAGTGTCAAAAGCCTATGCTCCCGGAGTTATTCTCTCCTGTCCCTTATATAGGACTTACAGGCTAGTAGACAAAGGGATCTATGTGTTTCTCTCTGATTGGTTACTTTGAATAGTCCACATGTGTTACCTAGCAATCCAAGCAGAAGGCAGAAAGTCTTTTAGCACAAATCTTTGAAAAGACAACTTTTAGATACCAGGGGCTATGTCCATTTGGGGAGGACTTTATTGCAGGGCCTCTGTGTCTAGGGAGAGGAGCTCCTGGCATTCCTTAGATAAGGAAATGCAATCCTATTCCTTGATTTAGGGGAGTGGGGAATGTAAACTCCCAAGTCTTAAAGTAGCCAGGATTTAATTAGGCTTTTCTTTTTCATATAAAATTGGATCTTTTCTTCTTTACACCAGTAACTGATACAGGCTGTTATGATTTCAATCTGAAATGTCTGACAAAACGTAATGTGTAGAAGGCTTGGCCATCAGTGTTCAAAAGTAGGATCTTTGGGAGAATGGACCATGGATGTTTCTATCTCACCAATTGGTTAATCTATTGATGGCGTCGTAGCTTAATGGGTTATTGGGAGATGATAGAAACATTAGGAGGTAGATCCTAGATACAGGAAGTAAGTCATTGCAGGTATGACCTCTAATGGGATGTTTGTTCCTGGCATCTGTCTCTAGCTCTCTTGTTTCCTGGCTGCCAAGTGTGCTCGGTTTTCCTCTATCACATATTCTCCGCTACCATGTTGTGACTCACCATAGACTCAGAAAAAAATGAAGGCAAGTGACCATGGATTGAAACTTCTGAAACCATGAGGCAAATAAACTCCTGATTGTCTTAGGTATTTTGTCACAGCAACAAAAGCTGATTAACACACTGACTATACAAATAGCCCAACTAATAATTCCAATTGTTAAAGACTCCATTTCTTCCATGCAATCCCAATCAAGTCAATAACTGAAAACTCTCAGATTCGACTTATGTGTGGGTGCTTATTAAATCATAAATATAGAACTTTATGAAGTCATAATGTCTCAACAAATGGATATTTTCTGCATATTTTCTACTATATATAAATATACACATATATTATTTAAATACTAAATGAATTTATTGTTAGAAGACAGTGAAAGGACACAGGTGCTAATACTTAGTACTTTACCTGAAAACCTGTCTCTTATTATATGCAGAGGATAATCTTCTGGACCTACATGGATATCAAAATCCATGAATATTCAAGTCCTTTATGTAAAATGATACACCATATAAACAGTAAAACAAGATCTTGTATATTTTAAATCACCTCCAGATTGCTTATAATCGATAATTCAAAGTAAACACTCTATAAATAGTTGCCTAGGGAATAATGCCAAGAAAAAAACAATCTGTAAATGCTTGTGCAATTAAGGTCAATGGAAACTTCAATAGCCCAATACAAGAAGACTACCTATTGCCTAGAACCATCAGAAACAAACATTGGATTCACCACACCAGGTAAAGGACCATAACTAGATGAAGTGTTTGCTACAGGAAAACTAAATAAGGAATGGTTATTGGAAGACAATTATATATACTGACATTGACCATATGACAAATTTCAGAAACAAATAATAGTAGTGTCATGAGGTTTTCTTCCCCTGTTTATCAAGTATATATTTGTGTGTATGTTATATACATACATATATAAATATATAATATACAGATATAAAGTACTTATACACACATACTTAGAGTATGTATGTTTTATTTCCTCTCCTATTTTCTTATCATGTTACATAAGGTATACTGACTTCATTTCATAATATTTAGATGCTGTTAATTTTATATCATAGCATTAAAGTTGTCAGATATCAACAAAAAGAGTAAACATCTCTCAATGGACTTATCTCCTCTTCTAAGGATGGAATGAGCATATTTCCCGTTGCATGCAGTATGGTTGAATTATGTTAACCAGAATTATGACTTTGTTATTGTTTTTATTTGGAAGTTAATTATGACTTTATGAGATGTGTATGAGTGTCAGGTTGACAAGAGCTGGACTTGGGATGGACAGTCTTATGTGTCAATTTGACTGGAACATGGGATGCCCAGTGATCTAGTCAAATACTATTCTACTATTCAAGGTGTGTGTCTGAGGACTTTTGGAGAGAGATGATTATTTGAATGACTGGACTAAATAATGTTGTTGGCCTCAGAAGAGGTAAACATTCTTATAGCAAATGAGCATGTTGTTTATGAAGTTTATTTGATAAATATTGTCCAAAATCCAATTAACTTTGACCATTATTTTCTGATTGTAATAAATATAGCCTCTTCACAGTAATCTATCTTACTACATTGAGGCAATGGAGTTGGATTGGCTTCATCACAGTCAATATCAAATCCCAAAAAAATTATTAAAAAATTCACAGTATCCCATCTTTATGAGATGCTTGATTAAATTCTATATCCACTTGTCAAAAAGAGGGAGAAAAGTATAAGCAGATGTTAGACATCTTTTGAATATTTGCATAGGACTATTTACGTAATAAATGTAGGATTGTAGAAATCCCACATTGACTGCTATCCAGATATTTTGATAGGAAATTTTTCCTTCACTAATTATTTTAGATTGAGCTGGGATTTAGCTCAGTTGGTAGAGCGCTGCTCTGCAATCTCTGAGGTCCCGAGTTCAATTCCCAGCACCACAAAAATGGGAGAAGGGCCTGGCAATCTACTCCCAAGGCAATCCCGAAACAGCCATTGAAAACCCTATGAGGGTCGCGATGAGTCGCATACCGACTCAACGGCACCTAACAACAACAACAATTATTTTAGAGTAGCAGTTTTCTAAGTTTGGTCCCAAACCAACATCATTAATATAGTTGAATCTGAAAAATATCAGAACTAAGCTGATTAATGGGTATTTATGATAATTCTGATGTCCACTAAACTTTGAGAATATCTGTTTTAAAAGAATAAACAAACAAAAAGTCTTCATCAGGGCTTTTGATACATACATAAATAAATACTCAATAATATCCTCCCACAGTGAGGCCACAATCTCCCAATAGCCCTGTACTATATGGGCCCATATATATATATATATATATATATATATATATATATATATATATATGCATATAAGCATGTAGATAGTTCTAAATATGTATATCATATGTGCATAATCTGGTAGCAATGAAATTTTTTAGTTTTTTTATTCTTGTAGTCTTCATTTTTTTTACCTAAACCCTTATACTATTATTTCCTTGATTACTGTTGTTGTTAGGTGCTATGTCAAGTTGGGTCCAACTAATAGCAACCCTATGTACAAAAGATGAAACACTACATGAGACTGTGCCAATCCTGGCACCATTGTCATTGCTTCTCTGCTATTCATAGGGATTTCAATAGCTAATTTGGGACCAGGTCCTTCCCTGAATCCTACAGAACCCAGTATCCCCAGGTGGTCTTTCACCCAAGTACAAACCAGGCCCAACCCTGGTTAGCTTTGAAATCTTATGAGATCAGAAGCAAGGGTGGTACTGCTACAGACTCTTTGAGTATAGCCAAGGTTAATTCTGTCAGCAATATCCTAAAATGTAGAATATTAAAAACTTATTGAAAAATATAAATTCACACATATATAAAGAGAACAATGAACTCTTTAAATCCAAGGTTAATAAATACAATGTCATAATAAATATTATTTCTACTATGTTACTAGCTTTTTTACATGACAGTTTAATCTGACATAGGAAGTGCTCCAGAAAGCCAAGTGAACCTTCCAATAAGATATCATCTTTTATATAACAAAGGATCCTTTATACATATCTTTTATATCTCAATATTAAAGAATTTATAATAAGCCTTTATTATAGAAAAATAGATTCTTTGCTTATAAGGTCAATCAACCATAGGATCACAGTGTTGAATGAATTAAACATATATCCAAGAAATTTAACAAGATACCAAAAGTACAATGGGAATAATATTCAGTGCTAAAAATCAAAAATCTATAGACAAATGTAATAATCTGGGTCTTCTGGGGAAAAAAAGTAATAGCAGCTGGACTAAGATCTATCAACTTTTTCTAGGGTTTTAGAGGTATGCCATTGAGATGAGATAAATTGCTTTATTCTTATGAACTGGACATGCAGAATTATAAAATATTTGTTTTAAATATGTTTATTATCCTTTACTCTTTCATACGGAATGGCATCTCCATGATATTTTGTCATAGTCTATACATAGGAAATATTCAGTGAGTATCAGAAGATCAGTTTATATCTGTGATGGTTTTGATTGTATGAAAAAATCTTATAGGAAGCTGACATGTAGCAGCCATTTCAAAACCAGTAATACCTCTGGGATCACTGCCTGATAGAAAAAGAGTGGTGTACTCTTACTTCATTCCATGTACTTTTGCTGCCAGATTCATCTCAATTTCACAAATACTTGTTTAAAGATTCTTTGGTGTAAGCCAATGTGCTCCACACTGCAAAAGATAGGAGGAGGAGGAGTACTTTAAGTCATAACCCAAAAGATCTTGTTGACCATAAGTAAGTTTTATACAAGGCCAAGTGTGAACTAAGGAGAATAAATGAACTGCTGAAAGCTTCAATCAAGTAGCATATCCTATCCAAATTGGGGTATCTGAAAATACCACATGAGGGGGAGCACATTTTAAACATTGAAGAAAATATACTACTTCAACTGAAAATAAAGATGGAGACAGTTGGAAAACTGATAGTCAGCTTTCCATTATTTTACCAAATAGCTGAAACAAATCAAACCAAGGAGAAAAGTTTCATTTTGGCTCAGTTTTAGAGGCTTTAGTCCATGGTCAATTGGCCCCATTGTTTTGGGCTTCTGGTGAGGCAACACATCCTGGCAGAAGGGCAAGGTGGAGCAAAATGGCCCAACTCATGACTGGGATGCAAAATTAAAGGAGGGGTAGGGGGGAGAGGAAGTAACTAGAATTCCACAATCCCCATCATGGGTATGCTCCAGTTAACAAAATCTCCCTTTTGGCCCCACTTCCTTAAGTCTCCACCAACTCCCAATAATAACCATGCTGTGAACCCACCCTTTATAACATGAGTTTATACACATGCAGATATTTCTAGATGTTTGTAGCATATATGCATAATCTGGTAACAATGAAAATCCATGAAAAATTATTGAACTATGGTATAATTTAATGAGAATTTTGTTCAGAATCATCTGGTAGAAATGATTGGGAAGTAGGATTTGTCGACAGGATGGAGGAGATAAGTAACTTGAGTTTTACAAAAGACACAAGTGAGTAATTTTCAGAGTGAGTGCCTTAGTTGTATCAGCAGCAATGTGTATAGAATTCCAATGTTGAAAGGGGAAAGGCAGTGATGGAGGTGAAGATGGATCTCTGCTGTGCAATCATTACAGTGTGGGAAGCAAATAATTAGAGATATTTCAGGAATAAAACATACACATTCTTAGTCATTTCACATCTTACCCTTGAACCCACCAGGGACTATGACATCATATCATCTTACCATTATTTTGGTTTTGGTAATACACATATAAACTCTTTTCCACTGTACTTTTCAAAAATATTTAGATAAAACTTGTTTAATTTTTAATAGCTTCATTATTCATTCTAGGACACTTGAGAACCTTGTCTTACTCTTCTCCACTTTTATTGCTATAAAATTTCATAATCTAATTTTCAATTAGCCTTCTGAATTAGTGCAGCTTTTCAGATTATCAAACTACATAGAACACAACTGAAATGAGCTTTAGAAGGTATCCCACACAGTGAGAAATAACTGGCCTCTTCTTACTACATGCCAGCCCACTGTGATTAGAGCATCCACTTAACAGTTTCACCACATCGTCACTGTCATGATTCTACCATTGCATTCCCATTTCTATTAAAATATCTGTATAGTATATAAGTTGGATTACTCCAGAAGTGAAATATACCTTTTCATAGTAGAATGGAAGACTTTTCAATGGCTTCTTATATTCCAGGGACTTGTACCTGTTCAGCAAAATACAAATCAGCCTCCTCTACACAGGAAAATGTGCAGGAATCCTTTTCACAGGAACTACACCAATGTAACAGTTAATGCATTTATAAAGCATCAAAAAACATATATAAACCTGTAAAGTGTTTTCATTTACTTTATGCTGTAATTATACTGTTATGCTATGACATTGATAAAAAGTCCTTAATATATATTTTAACATATATACATATACATACATGTATACATATATACATATATACATATACATATACATATACATATATAAATGTTTTAAGGAGTTTATAAGGAGTTTATACAATAGCTAATTAAAATGTGATGTTAATTATAATTCCAAAAACAGTTTAACAGCCAAATATAGCCATATCAAGCCTGCATAATATAGTGACAGCTTACTTAAAAGAGAACAGAAAGTATTACAAGTTCTAATCCTTTTCCTTTAACAATTTTTTTAGTGAATCTACCACTTGCTTATTTCTCAGACTATAGATAATTGGGTTTAGCACAGGGATTATAACAGTATAAAATAGAGAATCCATCATATCGTGATCCTCTACTGAGAGAGATTAGGGCGCACATACATGAAGAGAAGAGGGCCATAGTATAAAGACACAGAGAAGAGATGGGATCCACAGGTGGAGAAGGCTTTTCTTAATCCCTTAGCAGATTTCTTCTTTAAAATTGTAAATAGAACAAGTGTATAAGAGTCAAGAGCAGTCAAAATAGTGAATACCTGAATTGAACCAGAGAAAATAAAAACCATAAGAAAATTAATAGAAGGATCACTACATGAAATCTTAAACAATGGTATAAAGCCACAATAAAAGTGATGCAATATGTTGTCATTGCAGAAGGTTAGTCTGAATAAAAAACTTTCATGAATTAAAGCATGAAGAAGTCCACCAACAAATGATGAGACTAATAGTTGGGTGCATAGTCTATTGGTCATTATCACTGGATAGAGCAAAGGTTTACATATGGCTGCATAAAGGTCAAAAGCCATTGCTGCCAAGAGAAAACATTCTGTCGTTGCACTGATTGCAAAGGAAAAAAATTGTACCATGCATTCAGACAGAGAGATGATTTTATCCCCAGCTAACAAGTTGGCCAGCATCTTTGGTGTAACTATAGACGATAGCCAAGCATCCACAAAAGCTAAGTTCCCAAGAAATAAGTACATGGGGGTATGTAGGTGAGGATCCTTACAGATGAGAGCAATCAGGCCAACATTCCCCACAATGGTGATGAGATACATCACCAAGAACAGCAGGAACAGGGGGATTCTCCACTGTGTTTGATGTGGAAGTCCTGTGAGAACAAACTCTGTCAACAATGTTTCATTTTCCTTTTCCATGTCCTCAGTTGATGTCCCCTGAAATGAAATACAATGAGTGTTAGAAAATACGTGATCCAGTTTATTTATAAAGTAAAATTTGGAATCAAGGCTGACACTTATCAGGACATCCTTTCAATTTTATTTAATATTGCTTTAATTGAAACTGTGTGGTGGTGCACACTTGTAATCCCAGAGACTTGGGAAGAGGAGGCAGGAGGATCACAAATTGGAGACCAGAGGCAGTCTGCGTAATTTAGCAAGACCTTGTCTCAAAAAGAAGTAAAAAAAAAAAAAATGGGCTGAGGGTGCAGCTCAGTGGTACAACACTTGCAAAGCATGCAAGTGTGAGGCCCTCGGTGCAACCCCTAGTACCACAAACAAACAAAACAAATTAGTATTATTGAAACTATTTTAGAGATTGAAGAAACAATATGTATAATTATTCTATCTGAAAAATGTGCAAGGATTGATTGATGTATAATCTGATTTGAAAACAAGAGGTCTTCTAAGCATGTGGTTATTTTGTGGAGAGCCCATTGACTATGTAGGAAAATCCTTTGGCTGGGTCCTAGATGCAGTGTCAAAGGGATGTGCTAAGAAAAGGAATTATAACATGAATTGAATGCCATTTGAATATGCTTTGTTGTTGTTGTTAGGTACCTTCAAGTTGGGTATGACATAGGTATGACCTATGTACAGCAGAATGAAATACTCTCTGACCTGTGCCGTGCTCAGCATGATTGCCAGTTTTTCTCCACTGTTCATAGGGTTTTCAAAGGCAGATTGTTTCAGGAGTGGGTTCCCAAGTCCTTCTCCTTAACCTGCAGCACCTGGTACTCCCATCTCCCATCCAAGGAATAACTAGGCCTGATTCTACTTAGATTCCGAGATCAGAAATGAGCTTAGACACTGGAAATACATTACACATTTTTACACTGAAAATATAAAATGGACTGTTATTGGAAATCATTTGGTGTATAGAAAACAGGGTTCTGAAAGGTGGAAATTGAGATACCAATATTAGTCAAAAAGCTATTACTGTTGTCCAGAGGCTCCCAAATCAGATTATACATCAGGATTGTAGATTTGACCTATAAATATAAAAATTGATTCACTATTTTTAAAATAAAGTTTAATAATCTGCCTTTTAAAAAAAGTCCTGAGATAATTTAAAGGTACATGAGTTGCCCATGTTTGAAATGACATTAGAAGTGATAAGGAAGATAGAGTTTAAAAAGAATTTGTAATATACGGTCACTACTATGTTATGACATATGACATGTGAAGTAGATGTTCAATGACAGTGAAATCACTTACTGTGTACATAATTGTTTAAAATCTAGATTGAGGATTCAGATGCTTAGTGCATTGATAATTATGGCTGAACATGAAGATGACACCTACTTAGTTGTATGAGTCTACTGAATTTTAATAATTATACTCATGTGTGTATAAGAATGCTGTTTGACTGCCACAAGTCCTTCCCTTCCTGCCATTTTTCTAGCTGATTAGTCCAGTATCCCCAGAACTTCAATATTAGAGCCATTTTCTATTCAACAAAATCATTACCTGTTGCAACCAAAAGCTCACGTGGCTCCACAGAGTCAAAGGAGAGATAAGAAAAAGTTCCTGAGCAGAGAGCAACTGGAAAGTGGGATTGGTATCCTAAAAGGAGGAAAGATCCTGAGAATGGCAAAGTGAAATAGTTACAGAAGCCAAGATAAATGCTCTGGTATGACTAGTAAATAGAGATCACAGAATGTTGAAATTAAGAATTTTTTATCAGCTTTGATGATACCACTTTACTCTATATAATAGAGCTAATGTCAGAGAATAATAAGAAATGAATTAGAACCAAGTGGCATCACCTTGAAGGTAAGGATATAGAATATTCTAGGAAATGTAGAGGACAGTTTGGCATTTGTCCGCTGCTCATAGTCCAGTGTTGTCTTTTTTTACCTATAGAAGATCTTATTAGATTTTTTTTTAATGAAAGTACAAACAAGAGGAGCAAAGAAGGCATCAAGAGGAAAAAAACAGAGAAGTAGAATGGGAAAGAAATTTCCTTTTGCATTTAAAGAGAACAAAGCAGCAAAGAGAGAAAGGCAGAGCATAGCAAAGACATAGATGGATAATTGTAGTAAAGGCAAGAGAAAGATTAGGGAGAGAGGAAGTATCAGAGAAGGACTTAAAATGAAAAGAAGGAGCCAGGTCTATGTAGTGGCACAGACCTGTAATCCCAGCAACTCCAGGGGAAGAGGCAAGAGGAGTTTGAGGCCAGGGGCAGCCTGTGTAACTTAATGAGGTCCTGTCTCTAAATAAAAAGTAAAAAATGGACTGGAAGTGACAATTAAAATTACTCTAGAAATCTTGTTAGTTTTATTTGGGAAAACTTTTCTATCTCTGTTTTTGCTCATTTAGTTTTGTTTTAGCAGAATAAAATTGAATCTTATTTACAGATTGTGTACATGGTGTGTGTGTGTGTGTGTGTGTGTGTGTGTGTGTGTGTGTGTGTGGTGATAATATAATATTTCCAGATGTTAGATGAAATTTTGTATGGACTAGGTTTTCTCTCATTCAATCCCAAATCACAAAATGATTGAAATAAATGAACATTCTTAAAGTAGTTTGCGTGTGAGGATGTAATTAAATTATTAATCCAAGAAATGATAATAATACAATATTTTATGCATATTTCCTGAGTATTCATGTATATATACAAATATATGTGTATATATAGATACATATCAAGGGATAACACTCTATGAAACCATATATATTTCATTTTCTCTACATATTTATATGTCATATACAAATAAATTATTGTAAGAACTTGAGTAATGTATGAATGAGGTAATATTTATGTGACTGACCATAAAGGATTCTATCAGAAAAATCATCAAATGTGACTAAAAATTGTCCTTTCATTGGAATCAACAGAAAAAAAATTGCTTGTATCAGACACATTGTGACTTGGATTGGTAAAATCAATATTAAGTTAACATTCTAGTTCATCAGGCCTTAAAAGTTATTGTAGTTAGATTTAAGAAGATAATAAAACAACAGAAAGGGAAAATTCAGGTTAAGCTACTTTATTTATATTAACTATAAAAGTAATACATACAAATAAATCTTTTTATTGTTGTCTTCATTTACACTCAGCTGTTGTAATCCAGTAATCCAAATCTGAAACTATTTTGAATTAAACATTTTAATTTTCCATAGAAAGGATAATGAATATTAAAGAAATCATTTCTCAGTTATCCATACCTTGAAAGAAATTGAAGAGATGATTACACGTGGGGCTTTCTAAAGCAGAAAAGAACCCAGTAGTTCAGGAGTGGCAAAAACACAGGTAGCAATTCTTTTCACAATGACTCATTTAGGATGCTTCATTCCCCAAGCACAAAAAATATAAATTTGCTTTCAACACCAGAGTCAATGAATGGTACAACTGTGTGCTCTTTTCCTAAGAGAAAGAACTGGAGAACTGACATTTCCATAAGAGAGTCTGAGGATTCCCTGTAGGATAAAGTAAAGCCATTCTACTGGGCATTGTGGATTTGGACAGTGTGAGACGTTCAGATGGTCCTACAGGGCATTACAGGTTTTAAAATCATAAATATCCATTCACCAGACACAACTCTAGTTTTAACAATCAACATTGCACTTTAACCTTCTATTTCCAATTACTGATGACACATCTGACATGTTTAAGAAAATTTGGTTGATGTTTTCTTATTAATATGTTTTTGACTATGCTAATCAAAACATGGTTTTAATAAGGGCATTGATCTAGATTTCCTTCAGGAGTCAATCCAAAGTAAGGCTTGTCTCCTAATGCTTCTGCAAAGTTAACTCCTGCCATAGCTAGCTGTTCCACTTTAAGCTGAAATCTGGTGAGAAATTCTGCAGGCAAAATGGAAGAGAAAATGAAATTATAAATACAGGACTGTCATGGAGGTCAGACTATATCTGTGCTTTGCAAATATCCAAGCCTTGGCATGAAATGTCCTGCAGACCTTGTTAAAATGCAGATTCTGTTGCAGTAGCTGTGGGGAGGGCTCAGGAGTCATTGTTTATAACAAGGTGATGCCCATGGAGGCTGGCCACCCATAAGGACCTCATCTTTGGATGACCTAGATTATCAGACAAGCTTCATGTTTAGAGAATCAAAAAATTATATATGTGATGTCCTGCAAACGGAAGCAGGGAGGAATCAGGTGGGGCCAAAGAGGCCAGCATAGCTGTGATCCCTTGGGGCCTTAAATTAAGTTAGGTCTAGGACATTGTTCTTTACCTCAACTCTAAGTGTAAACTATTTAGGGATTTTGAACATGATCGTAATGTGTTCAAATTTTCCTTTGAGAGCAATGGAAAATTCTCTCAGTGTACATTCATTCAGAAAATAATAAATTTTACTTCATTATTTATGATATTTATGTATGATACCTGAATAATGTAACGATTTCCACAGTAAATGTATTCTCTTTCAAAAAAGTTAACATCTATTTGTGCAATGTTGGCAATATAGGGGAAACATATGAGCATTTTGGAAGACTCACTAATCAATTATCATGCTTGTAATTTTTCTGGTTAAAAGCCAAAAAATAAATGGAGAAAATGTAGCATACATAAAGGAGTGGGCTGGGATTTAGCTCAGTTGGTAGAGCGCTGTGCCGCAGTCTCTGAGGTCCTGAGTTCAATTCCCAGCACCGCAAAAATGGGAGAAGGGCCTAGCAATCCACTCCCAAGGCAATCCCGAAAAACGGTCAGCCATTGAAAACCCTGTGAGGGTCGCTACGAGTCGGATATCGACTCGACGGCACCTAATAACAACAACAACAACATAAAGGAGTCACAGTAAAAATTTTAGAGAAAGGTGGCCCAAGCATTTCAATGTACAGAGGTAACTTCTATCATAATTCAGAACTGGAATTAATCTTACTGTCTCTAAAGTTTTGTGTGAATTCACTTCTCATTCATTTTGTTGCTTGTTTGTATAAAAATGTTCTGCATTCCTGCTTCCAGTATGGATATACTTTTGTTACAGTTGTTGTTTGTTTGTTTGTTTCAATTTTGGCCATTTTATAGGGTTCATTCTGAAATAGCTTTGTGGCATTAATTCATATTTCCCCGATGACTAATGATGCTTAGCATCTTTTCATGTTCTTATTTGACATTCATAAATCTCTTTTGGTGATGTGTCAATTCAAATATCTTATCTTTTTTATTAAATTATTCATTTTCTTATCTTTGATTTCTGAGATTATATATTGTAGTTATAAGTCCCTTATTGGATATATGATTTGAAAATATTTCTGAACCGGGCAGGCACTCTGGAGCATGCCTGTAATCTCAGAGACTCAGGAAACTGAGGCAAATTTAAGGCCTGAGGCAGCCTGCACAACTTAGTGAGACTCTGTCTCAATATTAAACAGAACAAACAAACAAACCAAAAAAAAAAAAAAAAAACCTGAAAACAGGCCTGGGTGTGTGGTTCAGTGATCAAGTGAAGCACTTGCCTATAATGTGTAAGGCCCTAGTACTGAAAAAAAAACATATTTCTAAAAGTCTGTGGTTTTCTTCTCATTTTAACAAAAAGCAGAAGCAGCTTTTAATTTTCATAATTTTAATTTATCCTTTTTGTCCTTTTATGGACAGTGCTTTGGGTGTTATATTTTTAGCTTGTACCTTTAGGCCTATCATCCACCTTGCCTAATTTTTAAATATTATGTACAGTAAAATACACTTTTTATATGCATATGCATTTGTTATGAGGACTGTCCTTTCGCCACTAAATCATGTTTCACCTTTTCCGACAATCATTCTGTGGGGGTTTAGCTCAGTTGGGACAGTGCTGCTGTACATGTTCTGAGGACTGCGGGTTCGATCCCCAGTACTGCAAAAATGGGAGAAAAAGGTGGCAACCCAGTCCTGAAGCAAGCCCAAAACATTCACCATTGAAAACCCTATGAGGGTCACTGTGAGTTGGACCCCGCTCAATGGCACCTAACAACAACAACAACAACAACAACAACAACAACAACAACAGTTATTCCTAGTTTTGAAAGTCGTTTGGGCTATTCCATATCCTTTGCATTTCAGTGAGAATATCAAAATCATTTTTTTCATATCTACAAGAAAGCCTCTTGGGATTTTGATTTTATAAATCCCTTTGTAGAGAATAGACATTTTTGTCAATATTGATTCTTCTGATCTATAAACCATTGTTCCATTTTTTAAGATTTTAATTTCTCTCAGAAATTCTTCTAATGTATTTTTCACTGTATAGGTCTTACATGTCTTTTGACACATTATCCATAAGTTTTCGTATACTTAGTACAATTTTACATAGCACTTTTGTTTCAATTTCTGTATTTTCATCACTAGTATAAACAAATATTGATCACATATTCTGCAAATTTGCTAAATACACTTAACATTAGTGTTTTTGTAGATTCCACTGGATTTGTCCATGGACAAGCATATCATCATCTAAAATATATATTCACTTCTTCTTTTCAAATCTGGATAACTTCCATTCACACTTTTAATTAGCTAACATTTTTAAAACAATTATGTATGTTAGAACCATAGACAACCATATTAATATGCCTATACATAATGATTCCTACAATAAAGCTAATAGCATCCATCCTTTAATGTAGTTATCACTGATGTACACATTTGGTGATAGTATATAAAATCTACATTTTTCACAAATTTCCACTATGATATTATTAAGTAAAGTCTTATTGTATATCAGAGGTCTAGACAAAAACTTTACTTTGAGGGGTACTTGGGGGTTGAGCCCTGAGCCTTACATGTACTTTGCAAGTGTTCACCCACTGTGTAGCAGCCCCAGCCCATTTTTTATTTTTTATTTTGAGTCAGGATCTTGTTCGGTTACATAGGCTGCTTCTGGCTTGAACTCGCAAGGGTTATGCCACCCAAGTCACTGGAATTACAGGTATGAGATACCATGCCTGGACAAAAACTTTATATTTTTCAAAAATATTGAAATGACATTCATGGAATCTCAATATATGAAGTGGTCCAATGTAAGCATAATTGGTGTTCTAGGAAGAGTATAAGAGCTAACAGTGTCATTTAAGAAATAATTGACAAAATGTTTCCAAACTTTATGGTAACTATAAATGAGTAGATCAAAGAAAGTTAATGGGCCTCAACATGATTAACACAGATCTATACCACAGCTTATCATAAGCAAACTCCTTGAAGGCAAAATATGAAAAATATATTATCCATATTTTTAAAAGCCTCTACATATGAGCAAAGATAAGAATGATAGTAGAGAGCTTGTCAGAAATTTCCAACCCAGAAAACTAAAATGAAAAATAAAGTTCTGGAAGATAAAATAACTATAAGTCTAGAATATTATACACAGTGTAAATATTTTCTGCAATGAAAGAGAAATAATTGAAAGCAGATGCAAATTTTAATTAAAGGAATAATATAGA
>VMDO01031600.1:0-20659 GCA_007922755.1 Pedetes capensis
ACCATAGTGACCACATTCATGTGCCTGGGCACTTTCCATAGCCAATGGGACCTCCATCACCACCCTTGATCCCCACATGGCCCTGCTGACACCCCCATTTGATTGGTGAGAAACAAAGGGAGGAAGAAGGACTCTTGGGGAGGTTGCAAGTCCACATGCCTCGAGAGAGGCACACGCTCCCCTCTTTCCATTCCATTTTTCTCCTCATAATGGGTCTCTTGCGGGCTCCGCTAGGGCTGGGGGAACTGCTTCGTGTTTGCCAGTGCTACTCTGGGGTAGATTAATGGGGTTGTCTGCAGACACCTCGGCCTGACGGAAGCTGCTCATGGTGGTTTTAAGGATGTAACACGTCGGTGTTCATTTCTGCAGCATTTGGTTTCCTGGCATTAGAGCTGAGGAAATGATGTGAAATGCAATAAAGCTGGATCCAAACACACCAAGGGAGCCGAAAACCAGCTCTGCTGGCAAATGTGCTGAAGAAACCCCGCTCCAAGCCTTCCCCGACTCTTTGGAATTAATCAGATTTCCAGGAACAGCTGTTCTGGGGGTATTGTCCATTTTGCATTGAAATTTTGTACAATGGCAGCTGTTGGGAAATCAAAACTATCTGTGGGGCTGCAAGTCTGTGGAAATTACACTCAGGCAGCAACTCGCTGTGAAGTGGGACCGACTGCCAAAGGAGACACGAACCTACCCTCGCTGAAGACTTCATTAGGTGGGGCTCTGCCTGCTGCTGGGCGGCCGGGGAATCTATGCAGCTGTCCATCTGCGCCCTTATGTTTGATGTTTGGAAATTCCATGCAACCTTATTTTTATTCTAAGGATTGGGAAATAAGAACTGAGCAACTGTGCAAGAGAGACAGGGATAAGAGCTGTGGGTCCGCAGTTTTAGGGGCCAAGAGGGCATTTTTGGCAGCAGCGAGGGAGGGGCCATGGGTGGACTGAGTTGTGGGGAGGAATTTGGCACGCAGGCCTGGCCTCCCTCACCTGTGGGCTCTGGTGGGTGCCGATTCCATCTTCTCTTGCAGCCCCCCCACCGCCCCACTCCCACCCCGGCTTTCCTGCTGCTGCTGCCACCCCCGGCAGGTGCGTTCCCTTCAGTTTCCTTTGGCTCTGGCTGTTTCCTCTACCTGGATTGCACCTGTCCTGCTTTTTGCAGAATTCATTCTTTCTCATTTTCCTGGTCCTGACTAGGTGTCACTCTCTCAGAGAGTCCCTCTCTCACCATGTGGTCTAAAAGAGCCCCAGACTTCTCTAACATTTTGAGGCAGAAAGACAGGGGAATTTGGGGGTCATGGAAAGGGAAAGGGCTTTTACCCCAGAATCTGGTTTGAATCTCACTAGTTGAAAATCAAGAACTCAGATACAACTACCACACAGAAAATGGCTGAGAGGTCCACATGTGTAGAGATGTTATTTTGGGGTGACATTTTAAATAGTAAAAATATCAAAATATCAATAAACTACACTTACAGTGGCCTGCAGCTATAGCACTGTGGCATCTGATCCCATTAGATCTCAGGGGCTAAGTAGGGTCAGGCCTGGTTAGTACTTGGATGGGAGATGCCTGGGAACACCAGATGCTGTAGGCTTGGGAGAAGGACCTGGCAACCAACTTCCCCCAGAATCAATCAGCCATTGAAAACCCTATGAATAGCAGAGAAGCACTGACAATAGTGTTTCACCTGTTGTACATAGGATCGCTGTGAGTGGGACACCGCCTTGATAGCACCTAACAACAATGACAATATTTAGGCTCAAAATGCTTGAAATCACTGAGTTTAACCTAATCTCAAATGGGATTAGGAGCCATGTTTGCAGTCACTAAACACCCAGACCATTTCCTGTGACACCTTTCTGCTAACCCACCTTATAAAGCCACATGTGTATATGTGCCTTGTATAGACATCTAAAGGCTGCTCTCTCTCTTCCCTTAAGAGGCCTACCTTTATGTCTCGAACGTGTACTACTAAACGAGCTTTGTTTCATGTTCTGACTATTCCTGAAATCCTTTTCTGCGACAAAGCCAAGGGTCCAGCTTAACTTGAGTGGAGGTCCAACCAGGGGACCTCCTCGGGCTAGGCAGCAACGCTGAGCTGCATTTCTCTGCTGCACAGCTCGTGACCCTTTTACCCTGCCTACTTTTCCCCATTGTATTTATCAGTGTGACAAGTCCAGAGCTATTATTTGCTTGCATGTTGTTCACACACTTCTCTTATTGAAATATGGGCTCCGAGACGGCAGCCCTGTCTGCCTCCCAGGGGACATCTGGGCACTCAGGGGGAGCAGATGAGGCCGTCATTGCATGGAAGTTGGGCTGGGACTCAACTTGGGGGCAGGCTGGAGAAATGCTGCAGGGGCAGAGCTTGTGCATCAGGCCTGGGCTGCAGGGCCCTGGGTGAGGCTTTGCTCCACTGGGCCTCTCTCTTCCTCTCTCTCTCTCTCTCTCTCGCTCGCTCGCTCTCTCTGTCTCTCTCTCTCTCTCTTTTCCTTGGTACCGAGAGCTGAACCCAGGGCTTGCTGGGCAAGTGCTGCACCTCTGAACCATACCCCTGTTGTGGTTGTTGTCAGGTGCCCCCTTTTAAAATTTTTTACCTTGAGACGGGGTCTCATTAAGTTGCACAGGCTGCCTCTGGCCTTGAACTCGTGATCCTCCTGCCTCAGCCTCCCAAGTTGCTGGGATTATAGGAATGTGTCAAGGTGCCTGGCTGGGCATTCATTTTTTTTCTGTTTAATAAAACTTGAAAGGAAGGATGTGCTGGGGGCCATTCAGTGCTTCCATATTCACCCTGCAGGCATCTGATGTGGCATTTCCCAGGTGGATTTAAGACAACCTAAATAAAACCTGGCAGCTAAGTATTTCTAATGTGTTAGGAAAAAATGTCAACTCACAAACTAAGCCTCTAACTTATAAAGCTAAGATATTTTCTCTTTCCCTTTTTTCTCTCTTCCTTCCTTCCTTCTTTCCTTCCTTCATTTCTTTCTTCCTTTCTTTCTTTTTAGTTTGAGACAAAGTCTTGCTATCAAGCCCAAGCTGGCTTTGAACTCTGGATCCTCTGGCCTCAGCCTCCCGAGTGCTGGAATTACAAACATGTGCCACCATGCTTGGTGAAATATTTTTTTAAAGATGCCTAATTTAAGGAAGGTATGACTCAAATGGAGAAGAAACATCGTGGCTGCAACGTTGGGCTCAAGCATAAAATGGCTCTATACATGGCACAGTGTTGGGTAGTGTTTTGTTCTGTTGTACTTAGGGTCACTATGAGTCAGCTCTGACTTGATGGTACCTAACAACAACAACTTAAGGAAAAGCCTATGGCAGGAATCTGGCCTGCTGCCTGATTTTTCATGTAAAGTTTTATTGGAACACAACCACACTCCCTATTTACATGGTCATGAATGCAGCGTGGCTGCTTTGGGGCCACAGTGATCCAGCTAAGTAGGTGCAACAGTAACTATGTTGCCTGCAAAGGCTAAAATATTTATTGTGTGGCCCTTTCGAGAAAAGCAAATAGCAATAATTATCAGGGACCACCAACATTTGTGTGGATGAGATTGATAAAGACCTGGCCACATCCTTTAGAGGGTCAGCAAGAGGTGACCTGCAGTGGAGCTTCTTTAATCCACCCCCTAGAGACAAAGCCTTCAGCCTTGGATCCTGAGTGGCTTGGTGAGGTCACATTTTGTGCCCCCTGCAGGGTTGCATTCCCCTCGCTCAGGGGCTCAAAGTCTCTGCCTTGTTCTCCATTAAAAGCCCAATTAGAAACAGAGCCAATTGCCCAACCCAAGGCAGGGTGGACTTCTCCAGTGGCTTAAGGTGGAGCTACTTGCTAGCAATGGGAGACCAAAGGCCCGTGGGTGCCAGGAGAGCAAGTCCAGGCCACAAGGGCTGATTGACAAGGCTGGGCGATCTGCTCGCTTTTCTTCTGATGTTTTTATGAGGAAAACTGCAGCTCAGTAAACAACTCAGTCATTAACAAAACAAAATGGCAACCGAACAATTTTTCAGACCACTTCAGAGAGACCACTTCCCCAAAGAAAGTTCCAGATCCCCAGGAAAAGGGTCCAGATGGGCCTCAAGTGAGACCCGAGGGGAAGGAAGAAGCCACGGTCACTAGGGAGGTGGCTGAGATTAGCTGAGAGCCACAGCCTCACGTGTGAATGGTAATTATACTTGGAGCAAAGGGCTGTTTGAGAGAATGACATAATAAAGCTCCCAAACTGGTCGGCATAATTTCCCCTGACACACAGCGAGTGGGAATAACACACAGGGGCAAACAGAAGACTAATCAGACTTGAAATATTCCTTTAATAATACGTTTGCCAGATCAAATATTAAAAATAGAAGATGAAGAAAAGGAGCAAGCGTCCCCCGTGGTATCAGTTCCATAAATATTGCTACATTAAGCTGTCTGTGTCTGCTCAAAGAGATGGATTTCCACATGGGGTCTAGGTTCCAGACTGCTGCTTGTGATGAGCAAAGGACTCCGGGCCTCACCTCATCTCCCTGTGCTGCCCCTGCCGCCGCGGTAAGGGGCCATCAGTTAACAGCTGGGGCTGGCCTGGCATCTGCCCTAAGGACATGTGTATGTTTATTTATCTGGAGCCGAGCCTCTCCCCTCGGTGTACCCGTGGCTTCTATCCCAGTCAGACAACAGGGAATTAATATCGATGACATCTGACTTTCCTAAGACCTTCCTGTGGCAGAGCTTGCTTTCAGCCTGGTGTCTCTCTGAGGTCGGGGGCAGGAACTCTGTGGCCAGCCCAGGCCCACAGCGTGGAAGGAGGCCTGCAGACAGAGCTCTTGACACTTGGCGAGAATGAGCAAAGCATTCTGGGGGGCTGGGTGTGGTGAGGCACACCTGTAATCCCAGCACTCTGGATCAAGAGTTTGAGGCCAGCCTGGGCTACACAGTGAGACATGGACTCAAAGGAAGAAAATAAAAAGCATTTGGAGGGCTGGGCTGTATCTCAATTTGAAGGCACAAATGTTTACTGTTGTGTCCCAGGCTCCGAGATCAAAAGTCAATGGCCAGGAATAGTTCTTTGCATATGAGCAAGATGCCAGGTGCAGGGTTACATGCCAATAATCCCATGGACTTGGGAGGTGGAGGCAGGAGGATGGCGAGTCTGAGGTTAGAGGTAGCCTGTGTAACTTAGTGAGATCCTAACTCAAGATAAAAAATAATAATAATAATAATAAAAGACTGAGGGTGCAATCCAGTGATAGAGCACTTGCAAAGTATATATAAGGCTCTGGGTTCTGCCCCATAGGACCACAAAAAAAAAAAAAAATTAAAAATACAAAAGATCAGGAAATTGCACTGCCTTGATTCAGGCTGTCTATGCCCATCAACAACTGCAAATGTGCTGAATTTCTACAAGAATGTTTGGATGTTATGTCAGGGGCCCAGGATTAGTTAACTCTCAAAGGTGAAGAGCTGATATCTAACTCTGATTGATTGAGGAGGACCTCCATTGCTGTATATACAACAAAACGCAATTCTTGAGTCTCCAAAATCTTTCAGCTTCATCTGTCCATTGCCAAAATACTGACTTGGGGAAATAGAGCTCAGAAAAAATGAAGGAGTTGAATTCAGTCAAATCTCATCTGATCTTCTAAGGTCAAACAGCCAGTTTGACTGTACGTTAAGCGTTTTTGAAAAAATGATCTCAAAAATATACAAGGTATGATCAAAAGATGCAGTGAATGTTTAAGCTAAAAAGTTTATTACAGTAAAAGACACACTGCCACCAAGTCTCCCTCAAAATATTCCCCCAGCTTTGAGCGCATTTACCCCATTGTTCTTGCCACTTTCTGAAGCAGGTCTGGAAATTCTCTTCCATAAACGTCTTTAGTTGTGCTGTTGTGGCTTCCTGGAGGTCCTGAATTGATTCCTAACTTTGCAGAAGAACCAGACGTCGCACAGTGCCATGTCCAGTGAATAAGGTAGATGAGGAAATACCCCAAGGTGTTTATTTGCCCAAAATTTCTATACCAGAAGTGATGCTGAATGAAAGATGCAAATGAAGCCTCAGTTTACCTTTGTCAGAGACTGAGGTATTGCCTGCTCACAATCCATCACGGTATCACGGCGATGGTTGTGAGGCCATGATAAGACCAGCAATGCCCGCCTAGAGAGGCTGTGCCATAAAAGCTGATCACGATGATGGAGAGAGCTGGGGGTCTGAGGCAAGGCAGGTGCCTGCATGGAGAGACAGCCCGTCCCCGAATTGGGCACCATTGCTCAGGCATGGCTTGGCTGCAGGTAGCCTGGTGTCTGGGGAGAGGGCACATGTCCGTCTCCACTCTGGTCACTCACTGCTTTACCTAGTTGTCCACAGCTGGCGCACAGAGCCAAGAGGACCAACTCCTTGTTTTTTCTGTTCCCTTTGGATTTCAGCAGGTACAGGTGGATCTGTGAGTGGATACCTCAGAGATTTCTGGATACACCCTTCCGCCCTGCTCCTGGCCTGTGTCTGGGCTGGCCTGAGTCCCGTGGGCCTGGTGCCAGGGGCCAGAGAGGTTCAGCAAGGCTGTTCCCTGGAAAGCAGAAGAACCTACCTCAGTTCCTCCATCAGCTTCCCAGAAGGAAAGCACGCATCTGTCCCAACATAACCGAGCCACCCTGGGGCAGGAAATCCGCCATGTGGACAGGGGTAATTTTTGTATGGGTAACTCTGATCATTTGAAAACAAGTCCAAAAACATGACAAATGTCCTTCTCATCCTCCCCCCGTTTCACTTCTCTGGAAACAGCTCAGTGGAGATGACTCTAGAAGATTCTAGCCACCCCCTCCCTGCTCTTCCCCTTCCTACTTCTTGTCACCTCTTCTTGATGCTGGTCAGATTTCCCAAGGAAGGGTTCAGGCTCAGGACAATTATTTTTTCCCCAAGATGAGGGTTTCTCAAACTGTAATCACTGTGTACCACTTTCAGAGTGCACCACACATACATGCTATTAGCACAATTATTTGCTTACTATTTTTCTTGAATGCACTTTCTCTCCCTCTCTCTAAGTACTCAAGTGCTCCTAAAGACTCTCTAGCACCCAAGAGAGACTTGCTCCCTGAAGCACATACAAGAACTGAAAGAGATATGTAAAAGGAGAAACTTTGTCCCTCTGATGACCCACGTGATTTAAAGTCCCTTCATTATCCCAAACCATCTTCCTCTGAGCCTCAGTAATTTCAGGCCACCCAGAAGGGCTCACTGACTCTGTTCCCCTGCCCTTGAGGAAACTGCCTGCCCCAAAGTGGTTCAGGGGCAGAAGCTGTCATGCACTCCGCTGGATTGGGAAGGGTGCGCTTGGTTCTCTGGAGCTGCTGGGTGGTGAGGTCATGGTTGAAGCGGGGAGTTCTGCCTGTCTCGCCCCCCCTGTGGTTCAGCCTGGGCTTCTGGGTTTTGGAGGAGCTTGTGACTTTCCTGAAGCCCAGCCAGGGAGAGCTCGGGTGTGGGCACCATGTGAAGGGACCTTGCTCAGGCTCCTCACATCATAGAGACTGAGGGAGTGGCCTTGAAGCCATTCGGGGAAATATGGACTGCCAGAAAAAGGTGGGAGACCACCCCAGCAGAGGAGTGGGGTGGGTGGCGAGCCCCAGGCTAATCCCACCAGACACCCCGAATCTGCTGTGCATGTCAGCAGGCCCTGTGGGAGCCCTGGGAAGAGAATGAGCATCTGTGGACTCAGGTCTCTTCCCTCAGGGGTCTCCCCAGGAGCCCTTCGCCCCCCATCCTGGGGTTCTCCTGGGGGCTTTGCTCGGTATGGTAGCAGGCTCCTGTTCCCCAGTTCGGGCATTGCAGAGGCGGGGTGTGGACTCACAGATGGGCCATGCTGTCCTTGGGTCTGGGCTGAACAGAAAAGTTGCTCCGCAGCTTCAGCCTGGGAAGGAGACCCCGGGTCAATTTCCCCTTGCTTGCTCATGCTCATAAAGGGGGGCACTTCCTCTTGCCCATGGGGTGCCAAGCACTGGACCCTCCAAGGGAGCCGCTTCCCTGTGCCATCCCCAGTGAGGTCAAACTCCTGGAGGGACTCAGGGTGCTGTCCTAGGGACCAGGGGTCCTGCCATCTGTGATCACAGAGGGACTTCGTGCTAGTCAGCCACTAAGGGAGGGTCTCCTTTCTCCTGCGTGGAGTTCTGTCGTGCCAGCCGCATGCCCATGGTCCAGGAGCGGGGCTCTGAGCCATCGCTGGGACGGGTTCGACACGAGAGGACAAAATGTCTAACTCCACAGGATGCGGTGAGGGTTTGTCACACAGGGCTGTCCGTTAGATCCGAGCCATTACTGAAGCATCCGGGACGATAAATCATCATTTCGTATTAAACGAAGAGGCAGCGCCTCCTCGGTGGCTGCTGCCTTGTCACCATGATAAATGGAAAATCCCAGGCAGGTGAATTTTAATAGGCATACAAATGCACTCAGATTAATTAGATTACATTTTTAAAAAACTTTTCTCCTTTGCTTCATAAATCTAAACGGGGACTCTAAAAGATAATAGCCATCCACACACTAAAATGCATTATGACATCATAAAAGATTATCTGTGCACATATGCAGTTAGAGCGCAGGCTGGGCGCCGCAGAGAGGCAGACAGATGCGGCAGGAGCCGCTCGGAAGTACTTGTCAGCTAGGTTAATGGGACTCTCCAGCCAATGGGTGCAGGGTGAGGGAATTAAGAAACTCAGGGAATAGTCCCACTTCTGAGCAGATCTCTTACGTTCACAATATTTCCCTCCTCAGCCCCTACGAAAGCCGGGGCGTCCCCATAGAGGTACACCAGGCCTGTCCTGGTTGCACCTTCTCTGAGAAAAGGATGCTGCTCGACTGCCAAAAAGAGAACCATGGTGTTGTTGTTGTTAGGTACCGTCGAGTCAGTATCTGACTCATAGCGACCCTCTGTACAACAGGGGAAACACTATTGTCAGTGCTGCTCTGCTGTGCATAGGGTTTTCAATGGCAGATTGATTTTTGGGAGGGGGTTGCCAGGTCCTTCTCCCAAGCCTATAGCTTCTGGTGTTCCCAGGCGGTCTCCCATCCAAGTACTAACCAGGCCCGACCCTGCTTAGCTTCCGAGATCTGACAGGATCAGATGCCACAGGGCTATGGCTGCAGGTGAACCATGGTGGGGGAAGAAAAATATAAGCCAATCAGCCCCAGGGGTTGAGGACATAGAGCAGTCACTTGTAAATTCCACCTTCCTTTTCTACATCTGCCTTTGAGTTTCTTATGACCTCTCTCTCTCTTTCTCTCCCTCTCTCTCTCTCTCTCTCTCTCTCTCTCTCTCTCTCTCTCTGTCTGTCTCTTTCTGCAAGTACTCTACCACTGAGCTGCACCCCACAGGCTGCCTCTGGCCTCCAACCTGTGATCCTCCTGCCTCCACTTCCTGAGTCTGGGACCACAGGCACACGCCACTGCACCTGGCAAGCTTCCTCTGGTTTCTAAGGTGAGAAAAGAACATCACGGCCTTTATGAAAAGTTTAACATTTAGAGACAGCTAAAAGGCAGACAGCGCGGAAGGTGAAGAATGATTAAGAGCTCCATTCATCATGATCACAATCCCTCACCATCAACAGCACGGGAACCCTGTTCTGTGTGGACCTAATCTCAGGGGACCCTCAATTACCCTTCCAGACAGGCAGTCCCTCCACTGGGAAATGAACTTGGAAATTGAAGACGGGGTGGGGGAGCCGTTTGCCAGAGAGAACAAATGGAACACAGGACTCCCGATTCAATTTGAGTTTTAGGTATGCGAGGGGTCACTTCTCCGTACAAACATGCCCTTGACATAAAGAGCTGTTTGTTGTGTGTCTGAAATTCACTGTGACTGGGCAACCTGTTTTCCTTGATGACCCTCACCGGAGGTCAAAACCTCACTGTGCGCGGGCAGCATCAGGACTTAAATCCACTGCAAAGCTGTTGTTAAGGTGGTTTTATCCCAGATTTTCCGCCCAGTTCGTCACTAAACTGTATCTCAGTGTGACCTTTCCCCTTCAGACTTGGGCTGTGGCATGGGGAACATCAGCTTATCATTCTTGTTGCCTGAACATAGGGCTAGAATAAAGAGACGGGGTCTCGGGCCTCGGTGTGGTGAACAGCCAGGACCTGTACCGTCTTCCCAGGTTGGGGGAGAAGGATCCTGTCCTTACGCCACCCCCCGAGCCATGGCATACCCTGCCCCTGGAGACATGGAGGAGGAGTGGCTTTGATGCAGTGCAGAGAGAGGCGTGCGGGGGGCCAAGTTCCCCACCGTCTCCATCACTGTGGGTACCTACGGCCCATGATTGACAGGGCTGCCCTGTTTCTGGCCACCTTGTTTTGAGCGGCTGCCTGCTCGCCAGCCTGCGTGTCCTGTCCTAGTCCGTGAACCTACTGGTCTCCCGATATTTTGCTTTGCACACCACTCCAAACGCCCGTAGATGAACTGTGTCAGTTTGGAGCACAAACAGTATTTGCTTCCCCTCGTCCTTGCTGGCTCGCCTCTCGGTTCTGACAGCATCTGCGAGGGATCAAGTTCATGCTCCACACATCTTTAGTTTCTCCCGCCTGCTCTCTGATCTGAAGCTTCATGCAGCGCAGGGAATTACACCCTACTGTTCGCGTTTTCAGCCAGCTAAGCAGGCCTTTTCCTCTGAAAGCCTGACCCTAGCATATGACTGTGTATTTAAAGACCTTAATTAAGGGGCCATCAGTCAGAATTCTCATTACAAGTCCTAGCTTTGAAGCTTATGGTTTGGACTCTTTAGTTCACGAGGTGGTTTGAAATGTGACATTTGGATGAATGGCCCTTTAAAGATTCTTATTTGCAAAAAAAACAAGTGGAGAGAGGAAGCTTGCTTTATTTATTTATTTATTTATTTATTTATTTATTTATTTAATTTTTCATAGTACTTGGTGGTTGGACCCAGGGCCTTGCCAGTGTTCTATCACTGAGCTGCACCCCCAGCCCATTTTTTATTTTTTATTTTGAGATAAGATCTTGCTAAGTTATGCAGGCTGCCTCTAGCCTCGAACCGGCTCCTGCCTCCACCTCCTGAGTTACTGGGATGACAAACATGGGCCTTAGCGCTCAGCTAGGACAGAAAGCTTTAGATAAGGCAATAAATGGTTGAATTCCAAACCTAGTCAGCGTATAGTTGATTAAAGCAGAAAGAGGAGGTGGCAAGTGAGGAAGAGGAGGAGGAAGGTGAACCTGGCAGGTATGGTTGGGTCTGCTCTTGGGGGAAAGGAGGTAGGTTCAAGGAGGTTGAGGGTATACCCCACATACCCCGAAATAATTTGCTTCTGCTTTCATTCACTTAATTACCATGTATATATCTTTAATTTGAGAAATGGCAAAAATACAAGAAATCAGAGTACAACCCAATTTGTTTACTTACCAAGGAAAACACAGAGCTCCATTTAATTCCATTAAGCATTGGGTTGCATAATTTCAATAATTCCGAGGTAATGCAAAAACAGTTCATGCTGTAAATTTAGTTTTAATGAACCTAGTTATCTTAAAATGAAATGAACCTTCTTTTAAATGTGATGTTTACCTAGGGAAGTGTTTATTGAAACTGCCACCAGTGACTAGTTTCTGTTTAAGCCAGAAGTTTTGATGGTTTACTTCAGCTTGAGCTAGAAGCGCCCATTTCCTCCATTTTGGACACTGATTGCTTTGGTGGTCCCTTGGAGACCCCTCTTGCTTCTTTCTTTACTAAAGTCCAGATTTTGTAAGGAGTATAATGTGCAGGGTGGGGGTGAGTCCTCTTCTTTTTCTGTCTCGTAAAACACAGGTGTTAAAAGGGCACATTTTTCTTATTTTTTAATGCCTAGCACAATTTGGTATTAATTACCTCATATTAAGGGGCTGGGATTTAGCTCAGTTGGTAGAGCACTGCTCTGTAGTCTCTGAGGTCCTGAGTTCAATTCCCAGCACCGCAAAATGGGAGAAGGACGTGGCAACCCACTCCCAAGGCAATCCCGAAACAGTCAGCCATTAAAAACCCTATGAAGGTCACTAGGAGTCGGACTCGACTCGGTGGCACCTAACAACAACAACAACCTCATATTAAAGCAGTCTCTTTTTAACTTTTTTTTTTTTGAGATAAGGTCTCACCATGGAGCCCAGTCTGGGGAGAACTCATGATTCTCCTGCCTCAGCCTCCCGAGTGCTGGAATTACAGGTGTGCATCACCTGGCCCGTGAGGCAGTCTTACCACGGCACTCTATTCAACTGAGTTTATTTCACTCAGCAGTTACTGTGATGGGAACTGGATAAAATGTGTGAATTTATGATAAACCTAACATGGCTGAATCTCACAGATGAGCTGAGCAAAGGAAGGCAGACAGGAAGGAGTATGTTCTGCCTCAACGCATTTTTATGAAGTTCAACAATAGCTACCAAAAGCCTTAGAGCAGACATGAATGGGAAGGGTAGGAGGGAGCTTCCTTGGATGACAGAAATGTTCCCTGTCTCCATGACAGTTGTGATGACATTGGCGTAACCCATGGGGGAGCATTTTTTAAAAATCATGAAACCCTGAGCTTAAATACTTGCATCTCAGTGCATATAAATTAGACTTCAGTAAACTATTGCATGGGTTAAGTTTTTAAAATATGACTTTGTCCTTAAGACATTCTGAGGGAGTCCCGCGCATGCTCACAGAACTATGTGTTGCCTGACTGTTGGATTTGGAAAGGACGAGAAGAGTGACTGTTAAATTCGAGATGGGCATGGTGGGAGAAATTTATTTATTCATTCATTCACTTATTTATTGACAAGCTGTCACTATGTGGCCTGGGCTGCTCGGGAGCTCGGGTCCTACTGCCTTAGCTTCTGGAGTATTGGGATTACAGGCAGGTGCCACCGTGCCCAGCCTGAAAAAGGCAATTCTGACGGAGGAACAGCCTGAGACTGTGACACGGCCAGATGTTTATCTCACAGCTGCTGTGTCCCATGCCCTGGAGGTAGAGAGGCTAATGGAGAAGGAACAGACATGGCCAGAAAGACCCGCATGGTGATGTCACAGCATGAGAATGCAGTGATGAAAAGGATACCCTCAGGGGTTTCAGAACAGAGAATGGCATGGGGGCTGGGAACACAGGGTTTGTGACCCGGGGAGGGTGTGGCATGTGGGAATGCCAAGTGTTGAAGGAGCTTGTGTGCCCCACTGAGGGGCCAGGACTCCATCCTAAAGCAATTTCAGCACTGAGGAGGGGGTGGCAGGTAGATGTGCTCAGAGCCTCGTTTAGAAAGATTGTCTCCTGCCGGGCGTGATGGCGCACGCCTGTAATCCCAGCAGCTTGGGAGGTGGAGGCAGGAGGATTGCAAGTTCGAGACCAGAGGCAGTCTTCGTAATTTAGCAAGACCCTGTCTCAAAAAGTAAAAAATGGGCTGGGGGTGCAGCTCAGTGGTCCAGCACTTGCAGAGCATGCAGGCACGAGGCCCTGGGTTCAACCCCCAGTACTGAAAAAAAAGAAAGATTGTCTCCAAGTTCCCAATCAGGGGTACATGACTGGTGGCACCCATGTCCTCTTCAGAAACAGGCAGGGAGGATGGAATAGGAGACAGCAAGACCAGTCAGGAGGCTGCTGTGAGACAGCCAACTGGCCACTCAGATGTGAGATGCTCAGATGTGAGATGCTCAGATGTGAGAGTTGCTTGGTGAGCAAAATAACTTTCGAAAAACTTTTTCCCTACTTTCCTGAAACTTTCTATATTCAATGAACATCCTCCACCTCCCCCACCCCCCAACCCCCCGCCTCTGACAATCACAACCCTGCTCTGCTTCTGTGACCTTCATAGTTTTAGATTCTACATATAAGTGAGATCATACAGATTTTGTCTGCCTTGGCTTATTTCACTTAGTACTGTTTCATCCATGTAATTTCAAAAAACAGAATTTTCCTTTTGCAGTTTTTGACAAAGTCTATTTTTGTCTGATATCAGTAAAGCTACCCCTGATCTCCTTTGGTTTCCATTTGGGTGGAGTCTTTTCCCATCTTTTTACTTAGGTCTCCGCTTGTCCTTAAAAATGAGGCAAGTCTCTTCTTACTGGTAGCATTCAATTAGTTTTTTTTTTTTTAATCCATTCAGTCCCTCTATATCTTTTTAATGGACAACTTAATCAATTTAAATTTAAACTAACTATTGATAGGTAAGCACTTACTGCTGCCATTTTGTTAAATGGTTATTTTACGTACGCTTTATCTATTTATTCTTTTATTGTTGTCTTCCTTGGTGGTTTGGTGGTTTTCTGTAATGGTGTGCTTTGAATCCTTTCTATTTTTGCTTTGTGCTTCTGCTAAAGATTTTTCCCTGCGGTTACCATAAGACTTAACACAGAGCATCTTATATTTAGCTTATTTTAAGCTGATAACTTTGGATGCATATAGTAACTCTATGCTTAATTTGCCCCACATTTTATGTTTTTGATGTTAGAATTTATGCTACTTTTAAAATCTGTATCTCTTAACATTTTCTTTCAGTTATAGTTATTATTAATAGTTTTGTGTTTTTAAATCGTTGTTGTTGCTGGGTCCCATCAAGCAGGATCTGACTCATAGTGACCCTGTGTACAAAAGAATGAAACCTTCCCTGACACTGCAATGCCTGGCATAATGTCAGTGCTTCTCTGCTATTCATAGGATTTTCAATGGCTGATGGTCTTGGGAGTGGGCTGCTAAGTCCTTCTCCCATTTTTGTGGTGTTGGAGATTGAACCTAGAGCCTTAGAGAGCAGAACCTTAGAGAGCAGAACCAAATGAGCTCTACACACCATGTTACAGTCCTAGAGGATTCTGAATATGGTTCTGTTTTCACTTATGCCATCAAGTTTTGTACTTTCATATTTTTATATTATTAATTATGTATATGTATATATATGTATATATAGATTTAACGAGATATATTGGATTAGCTTATGTAAGGCTGGCAGGGTAGTTCCATAGGCACAGCTGCAGAGACTGGTGGCCACTGCGTCAAAGAGCTGGAAACCTGAAGAGTCTCCTCCTGGTGTCACAATCTGGAAGCATCTTGGAAGGCTGGTGTTGAATCTGTGCAGAAGCTGAGGAACTCTGATCTGATGTCTGTAGACAGTGGCAATAGAGGCCCACATTCTGCTCTGGCAGTTATAGCGTTTCCTCTTGCATGTGTGGGCTTCTTCCCCCTACTTTATTCCACCTGGATCCTACCTATGGGGTGATGCCATTCACCCGTCCGTCCTCTTGGAAACATGCTGACAGACACAGTCCAGGGCTGGTTTACTTTTCCTTACCATCCCTTAATCCAGTCAAATTGATATTTAAGGGGACCCTCACCGCCATTTTTTATTTAAATATATTTCCTGACCTTTTTTCTCTTCTCCTTCTGCAAAGCCATGAGTCCCAAGGTGGTGCCCCATAATTCCTACAGGCCTCTTCCCTCCCATTCCTCTGTCTTTTTTCTCTTCTGACTGGCTAACCTCTAATGTTCTGTCATTGGGCTTGTTGTTGTTGTTATTATTTTTTTTTTTCTCTTTTGCTTGATTGAATCTGCCGTTGAAACTTTCTAATTTTTTTTTCAGTTCAGTCATATGCTTCACTTCTAGAATTTCTCTGCTTTATTTTTTTTTTATTTCTTTTTCAAACTTTGAGCTTCACGTATTGTTTTCCAGAGTTCATGTACCCATTAAACAAAAGCCTCCATGCCCTCCTCACTAGTACTTAGTAACGACTATTTCTCTGGGCTGGGATTTAGCTTAGTTGGTAGAGCACTGTGCTGCAGTCTCTGAGGTCCCGAGTTCAATTCCCAGCACCGCAAAAATGAGAGAAGGGCCTGGCAACCCACTCCCAAGGCAACCCCGAAACAGTCTGCCATTGAAAACCCTATAAGGGTCGCTATGATTCGGATACCGACTCGACAGCACCTAACAACAACAACAACAATTTAATTCTCTGTCTCCATGATTTTGACTGAAGGACATCATGTTTGGGAGAGTGGCAGGTCAACGCAAAAGAGGAAAACCCTCCACCAGATGAATTGACACGGTGTCTACAACAATGGGCTTAAACATAAATAAGATAGTTTGCCTGGCACAGAATCGGCAAGTGTTTCGATCTGCTGTACATAGGGTCGCTATGAGTCAGACTCGACTCGACGGCACCTAACAACAACAACAACCATACCTCATATAAGTGGAGTCATATAGTATTTGTCTTTTTATAACTGTCTTATTTTACTCAGCACTATGACCTCAAGCTTCATGAATGCTATAGTATATGTGAGATTCTCTTCCTCCTCCTTTTTTTTTGGCAGTACTCATGTTGTTAGCCCCAGGCCTCATGCATGCTAGGCAAGTGCTCTATCACTGGAGCATAACCTCAACCTCTTTCTTATTTTTTATTTTGAGACAAGGTCTCACTAATGTGTGCAAGCTGCCTCTGGCCTTGAACTTGTGATCCTCCTGCCTTAGGCTCCCAGGTCACTGGTATTACAGGTTTGCACCATGGCACCTGGCAGAATTTTCTTCCTTTTTGAGGCTGAATAATATTCCACTGTGTGCTGCTATCACTTGGATCTGGAATGTTTGCCAAAGGCTAATATGTTAAAGGTTTACCTTCCATCTTGGCACTATCATGAGGTGCTGGAAAATGTTAAGAGGTGGCTTAGTGGGAGGTCTTCCAGTCCCTGAGGGGATGCCCTTGAGGGGGACACTGGGACCTCAGCCCCTTTCTCATAGTCTCTTTCACATCCTTTTCATAAGTTAAATGTTTTGCCATGCGCTGCCACCATGATGGCTGAATGGAGCCTGTGATGGAGTCAAACTATCACAGACTGAAACCTCCAGAATTTTGTTAGTTTTCTCTAGTGTTTCTCTATGTGCTATTTCATTTATCTCTGCTCCACTATTTATTATTTCCTTCTTTTTGCTAGTTTTGGATTTAGTTTTGTCTTCTTGTTTCTTCTCCCTGAACCTGTAAAAGTAGGTTGTTGGTTTGAGATCTTTCTTGTTTTTAGCATAAACATTTTTAGTTGTAAATTTCTCCACAGCATTGCTTTTGCTATACACTGTAAGTTTTGGTATGTTCTTACCTGTCTTTAAGTATTTTCTAATTTCTATCATGATTTCTTCTTTGACCCATCGGCTGTTTAAGAATTGTTGTTGTTGTTGTTGTTAGGTACCGTGGAGTCGGTGTCCAATTCATAGTGACTCTATGTACAACAGACAAAACACTATTGTCAGTGCTTCTCTGCTACTCATAGGGTTTTCAATGGTGGGTTGATTTTTGGGAGTGGGTTGCTGGTCTGTCTCCGAAGCTTACAGCACCTGGTGTTCCCAGGTGGTCTCCCATCTAAGTACTAACTGGGTCTCACTCTGCTTAGCCTCCAAGATCTGATGGGATCGGATGCCACAGTGGGGGTACAGCTGCAGGCTCTGTTTAAGAATATGTTCTTTAATTTCAACACATTTGTGAATTTTCCAGTTTTCTTTCTGTTTTGATTTCTAATTTCTTCCTGTTGTCATTAGAAAAGGTATTGTCTATGATTTCTGTTTTTAAAAATCTTTTAAGACTGAGTTTGTGGCCCAACATAAGATTTACCCTTCAAAATAAATATTCCTTATGAACTTGAGAAGAGCTCATGTTTTGCTTTTGGGTGATACATGCTGTGTAGGTCTGATCAGCCAGTTGTGTTGTTCAAGTCCTCTGTTTCCTGAACTATCTTTTGTTTTTCCTATTCATTACTAAGAATGGGATTTTGAAGCCCGTTGGGGTTCACTCCAGCCCAGTGGGGTAACGGAGCTTACCTCAACACAGGTACTCGGGGACCCTTGGAAATATGTAAGAACTGTTGGTGCCAAGGAAGGATTTTGGGAACCTTCTTATAAACAGGAAGAGAATTTGTTAAGCTGCACCTACAAAGGTGAACAAAAAGGGGGGCGCAGCCCAATGATGCTTGATGGAAGTGTCCTACAATGTGTCTCCTGTTGCCTCTCATAGTTTGCTTTCTCTGCTCTCTTCTTCCCCAATGCTGGGGAAGAAAAGCGGAGAGCTCTTCATGTCTTGCTTGGAGCCTTCGCTGCTTCGGAGGCCCTGAGCTTGACATGGAGTCTTGCTTGTAGTCCTCAGTTGTTTTCACTGGTGGTGCTTGAGGTTGCAGGTCTCAGAAGTAGGGTGTGGGGGTCAGGTTTGAAAGGGCTCAGAGATCAGGGAAGGATCAAGAACATAAGGAAAAGGAAGGAAGCTAGTGATTTTGGTGTGGTTTATATACCTTTTATGATGCGGGTGTGGACTCAGAAGTAGCCAATTGGGAAGTGGCTCATGCCGGGTGTGGCAGTTATGCAAATAGGGGTTTGAAAAAGAAAAATTTTGATTAGGGGGGTTAGGCACAGGCCAGGCCAATCACCAATGGTCCTTTACTGACCAATCATGTGGCTCAACATGGCCAATCAGGTCCGAGCTAAGTTCAGACTGAACTGATCAGGGACCATCTTGGCTCACTCGATGGGAGAGGGAGGAGTGACATACCAGGATGTGGGAAAGGTGACTAGTCACCATCATGCCTCATAGATCTCACTGAAAGTAAGTAACCAGGATGTAGGACAAAGGTTGACGGGCCTGGAGGATAGATGTTAGTCTTCCGAGTGGATCAGACAGGCCTCCATCCCCTGGGGTTCTTTCTAGGATTCTCAGCACTATGTTTCAGGTTATGAGCAGGAGGGGTAAAACTTGAATAAGGTTTTAGGCCTCTACCTGGGTCAGGCAAATCTCCACCCAGGCCCCCTCTAGGACTTTCTCAAGGACCCCCAAATGATCATCAACAGAAGCCTCTGACAATTATGTTAGGACTCTTTCTAAATCCCTTCAATTCTGTCAGCTTTTGACTCATATGTGTTGATGGAGTTGTGAGGCATGTAAATATTTTAATTGTTACATATTTCTTGCTATACTAAGGCTTTTATGGGCTGAGATTTAGCTCAGTTGGTAGAGTATTGCGCTGCAGTCTCTGAGGTCCCAAGTTCAATTCCCAGCACCGCAAAGATGGGAGAAGGACCTGGCAATCCACTCCCAAGGCAGTCCCAAAACAGTCAGCCATTGAAAACCCTATGAGGGTCGCTATGAGTTGGATACTGACTTGATGGCACCTAACAATAACAAATAACAAGCCTTTTATGAGTATGTGATTCCTTTTTCTCTCGTAAACTTTTTAATTTAAGTTTATTTGATTGGCAGAGCAGCACTTCCTCCTTTTGTTAACTAAGGAATATCTTTTTCCATCACTTCCCTTCAACTTACTTGTGTCTTTGGATCTCATGTGAGTCTTATGTAGATAACATACAGCTTTGTCATTTTAACTGTGTACATTTTACATCTGTATTTTTTGACTGGAAAGTTTATTCTAGTTGTACTTAAAGTAATAAAAGATAGAGAGGGACTTGCTGCTGTCATTTTGTTGTTTTTCTTAAATGCCTTATGCTTTTTTCCCCATTTTCTCTGTTATTATCCTTTTTAGTACTTAATAAAATTTTTTGTAGTGAAATGTTTAAATCCCTTTTCTCTTTCTATTTGTGGATATTCTTTAGATAATTTCTTTGTGAGAGTTCATTTACCATCCTATTATTTTAACACTGTAATTTGAATTTATACCAGTTTAATTTCAGTAATGTACAAAAATTCTGCTCCATTAAGACTTCTATCCCCACTCTTGCAGTTGTTAATGTTATAAAATAAAATCTTTATACATTATGTCCCATAAATATAAAACTAATAATATTTTTATGCATTAGTTTCTTAAATTATTAGAAAACAAAATATGGAGTTACAAATCAAAATTATGATGATACCAGCTTTTAGATTAATAACTGTTCTTCATAAATGTATTAGTCTCTTAAATTATGCAGAAAACTAAGGTGAACTTATATACAATTGCTACAATAGTATTAGTTTTAAAAAATTTGCATACAGTATAATAGTTTCATTATGGGATTTTCATAAAATTGCCTCACATATTTTGCCATTGTTCTGCCCTCTTTTCTTCTCTTTGTTGCTCCCTTCCCCTTCCAGATAGGTGCCCTTATATACATACAATTATGTGTGTGTGTGTATCTATATGTGTATATATCTATATCTATATCTGTATATCTATATATCTATATCTATGTACACACACATATATATGTATTCCTTTAAGGTAGATCTAGCTTCCACATGTGAGTGAAAACATCTGGTATTTCTCTTTCTGAGTCTGGGTTATTTCACTTGAAACGATGTACTCCAGATCCATCCATTTTCCTGCAAATAACATCATTTCATTCTTCTTTATGGCTGAATAATATTTCAGCCATACTATTTAACATTTAATATTTAACTGAATAATATTTAACATTTAAATAATCCATTCATCTATTGATGGAGAGCTGGGCTGATTCCATATTATTGCGATTGTGAACAGTGCTGCATGGGGAAAAAGGAAAACTTTTACACTGCTGCTGGGACTGTGAACTAGAACAGCCTTTGTGGAGATCAGTATGGCGCCTCCTCAGAATACTAGTTCTTAAAATGCCCATACCATGTTCCTTTGCTGATGTCTCTGCGTCCTCATTTAGCTTTGACTTACTGTCTAGTGTCCTTCCATTTTGGCAGTAGATGGCAGCCATCTCTCTACCATGCTGATTTCCTTTCCTTTGGTATCTACA